>CM075191.1:6038054-6060554 GCA_037577475.1 Chaunax sp. Z400 | reverse complement strand
CTGTTGGTCAGTACATATAGCAAGCAAGCAAGCAAATTTATTTATATAGCACATTTCCTACACTGAGGTAATTCAAAGTGCTTTAAATAAAAATCTAAAATAAAAACAGATAAAAGAACAAAGCATAAGAAATTAACAGTATAAAAAGCATAGATAGTGCAATACATTAAAATTACAATAAAATTCACAGTGCATTTAAAAATCAGAATGTAGTTTTGAGCAGTTAAAAGCCGAGGTGAACAACAAAGTCTTTAACCTATTTTTGAAAGTAGTAAGAGTTGGGGCACATCTTAGATCTTCTGGAAGTTTATTCCAGTTATGTGTAGCATAATAAGTAAAAGCAGCTTCACCCTGTTTTGTATTGATTCTAGGAACACTTAGCAGACTGGTCCCTGATGATCTTAGAGGTCTAGAGGGTTCATTGCATGGAAGCAAGTCAGAGATGTATTTAGGCCCTAAACCATTAAGCGCTTTGTAAACCAGTAACATTATTTTGAAGTCGATTCTTTGTGATATTGGTAGCCAATGCAGTGTTCTCAGAATTGGTGCGACATGCTCATTTTTTTGGTCCTTGTTAGGACTCTAGCAGCAGCATTCTGAATGAGCTGTAACTGTCTCAGTGTCTGTTTGGGGAGGCCTGAGAAGAGACCATTACAATAATCTAACTTACTGGAAATGAAAGCGTGAATTAATTTCTCTAGATCATGTCGTGAAATGTAACTTCTTATTCCGGCTATGTTTCTAAGACGGAAAAAGGCAGATTTTGTAACAGACTTGATGTGAGACTTAAAATTTAATTCGGAGTCAATAATTACACCATAGCGGTCATCTTCTGTGCTTGTTCTTCAAATAACAGACTTCCTGGGAGCTAGCTACTACTTAAAAAACAGACTTTTGCAGTAAACATGTGTCTCATCTGTTTCAGACATTAAAGAGCTTCACACCGTTATAGCATTCAGGATGACATCACACGGCGAGCAGAGTTTCCCTCAGTGTCACAGAGTTCAGGCGTGCAGCCAGCTGATAAGACCATCAGTTACATTATGTTCAGACTGAAGGAGGTCTGAAGACCAGCAGATGGCTGACCCTGGATCTGTTCACTCAGGAACAGTTGGGTTGTTGTCTGGAGCCTGAACTAATCAGGTAGAGAATAACGGTGACGGTAAACGTGTCGCCACAGGGTGTCACGTAACGCCGCCATCCTTCCTCTGTCTCTGCAGACACATGACACCTGTCTGTCAGCTGACAGCCAAACTATTGTCACCCACACTGGGCTGTTTTCTCTGGGCTGCAGACGGCTGATGTCTGGAGGAACCCTGAACGGAGCTGCAGCAGTTCAACAGTACCGCCGACCCGGTAGAACCTATTCCACTGTCAGCAGCAAGGAGGAACCTCGTCCTGACCGTAGGGCCAGGTACCATACTCGGTACTGTAAGGGTACCGACCAATTAGGTTGGTACTGCCGAAGGCCAATCAAATCAGTCAATGCCCGATTTCAGCACCTGAGAAAGACACGTCTCACCTGAGGAAACACCTGGTCAGACACTGTAGCTAATGTTAGCACATCTAACCTGAGGAAATACCTGATCAGACACTGCCGCTAATGTCAGCACGTCTCACCTGTAGACAGACCTGGTCAAACACTGTAGCGAGCGTTAGCATGTCCCACCTGAGGAAACACCTGATCAGACACTGTATCGAACGTTAGCACGTTTCACCTGAGGAAACGCCTGGTCAAACACCGTAGCTAACGTTAGCACGTCTCACCTGAGGAAACACCTGGTCACATACTAAATACATCTAAAATACATCTTGACATATTTAATAGCCTGAAAAACACATTCCCCTGTAGCAGCTGCAGCTAACGTTAGCACATCAGCAGCTAAAGTTAGCACATCTGCAGCAGCTGCAACTAACGATAGCACATCTGCAGTAGCTGCAGGTAACAGTAGAAAGTATGCAGCAGCTGCAACTAATGTTAGCACGTCTGCAGCCACTACTGTGCTTGTTCATGGAGATTTGAACCCTTCATGTTAACTTAAAGTGAGGCGTTGACAACTTCATGACATCATCGTGTAATAAATTAGCTAGTTGGATAAGCTGTTGTTGGAGATAACTGGTCTTTTTTAACGTATAGAGAGAGAGGTGTAGCTAATGTCCGCATGCCTAGATGGGGCGGCTGTGGCTCAGGAGGTAGAGCGGTCGTTCACGGAAATAAAGGTTGGTGGTTCGATCCTCAGCCCCTGCAAATCAAAGTATCCTTGAGCAAGATACTGAACCCCAATTTGCCCCCTGGGCACCGTAAAGGCAGCCCGCTCCTGATGGGTCAAATGCAGAGAAAGAATTTCCCCACGGGGACAATAAAGTATAGCTAATCTTAGAGCCGCTGCTAACATTAGCTATTAAACTTTCAGTGAGGCATCAACTTCATGACATCACCATGTAATTAATTAGCTAGTTGAATAAGTTGTTAGCTTAGCATTTTTACTAGCATTAGCCAACACACTGCCAGCCATTAACTCTGTATGAAATTCCTTAGCAACATGCTAATTAGTTGGCAAACAGTATGTGAGATTTTTAGTATGTCTGAAACCTGAGGATGAAATGACAAAGAGATGAAAAATGTCAAAAATCATTGTCTAAAATGTTAAAACTGAGTCCATCAGTTTCTCAGTGACATCATATTTCATAACTCCATTCACTGAGAAAACTAGAAATGAACTCAGAAACTAGAACCAGATCATTGCTATTTTAATCTTAAAAAACACTCTAAAGATGAATTAATAATAAAAAATAGTTAGTATATTTTCTGGAGATTAAATCATGAATTGAGAGGGAAAAGAGACTTTAACATCTGCTGCTGGATTAAAACCTCTCATCTTCATTCATTGTTGATGTTTTTCTCCTGCAGCTGAAGATCTGACTCACTGACCTCCTTCCTGAACCAGTGAGCCCAGTTTTATTTCAGCTACTGGTTTTTATTTATGTCTCTCACCCGAGGCACCTCCAGTCTCTCCAAGATGAAGCAGCGGCCCTGCTGCACCTGCAGTCCGGCCTGAAGCGACAGCACCGGCCTCTAGAGAGCATCCACAGCCCGCCCGGACTCCGACCTATAATAACGTTCAAAAAAAGATGAACCGTGTTTATTGTAATAAATCCGGTTTGTATGAAACAGCCGTCAGTGGGTCCGGGGCTGAGATCACATCATAGCTGCAGACAGACGGACGGACGGTGTGTCCTCTGCGCTCATTATATAACCCTTCAACCCACCGCCACAAACCACCGGAGTCCTCCGGCGGCTGGATGGATGCTGTCCGGAGGAACCAGCGATCAGGAGCCGCTGACAGGCCGCCGGTAAGGCTGCAGCAGCGGCCTGTCAGCCGCTAATCAAGCCGCTCAGGAGCTCAAACAAAGCCGCCTTATGACAGAATAAAGCCCGTATTAAATAAACCAATTAGAATAAAGCCGGTACCTGACCATCCGAGGCCGTTCCTCCTATTCCCTCCTCCGTCAAATCAAGAAATTTCACCGTAGAAAAAGACGGGAAATCCTCACAAATCCACCACCGCCCCGTCCTGCCGCAGCGCCGCAATTCCACAAAACAACACTGAAACACGCCCGAGGAAACAAACACCACCGCCGCGGGAGCGCGTCCGTCCGCCGGCCGCTCGGTCCGCTGTGCACGTTGCTCCTCCGCCGGCTGTCGGGGTTAAAATGGAGGCGGTTTCACAGGGAGTAGCAGCGGAGCCACTGCTGCTGGAGGAGGCGAAGAAGAAGAGGACGGTCCGCCAGAGCAGGCGCAGTTACACACTTCCGCCAACAGATGACGCCAAACTACGACATCCACAGTAAGAGTCCCCTGTGTGTTTTATTCTGTGGCACACTGACTATTCTTCGTCTTATTCCGCCTTATTCTTCTTCTTCTTCGCCGTGTAACTAGTCTCGCAGCGTTGCCAGCACATGCACAAGACATACATCAAACCGTGCAGCTCGATTGGGAATAGTCTGCTATGACCTTTAGTAATGATTGGCAAAACAGTTTTTGCAAAAATCTAAAAAAAACTGCGAAGTATTTTCCCATTAGAAATAATGGGAAAAGATCTCAAACCCACCCCACTTTGAGGCTCTGTAAGTTCGCCCCACTTTCACGTAGAAACGTCATTCAAAGTTTAAACAAGTAACAACAATTGGGGCTTTATTCTTCTGAGTCGGCATTTTGATATCTAAAACGGTTTTTACACAACAACAGTTTAAGTTTGGGGTAATTTCTGTTCCCTTTCAGATTTTATGAGTGTGTATTGCACAGAGCTAGAGCGCAGTCATACGACAGAGTGGCGAGCAGATGACAAGTCGTCTAGAAATTTCCCAAACAACTCTCCATAAATCCCACAATCCTGACTCCACATCCATAATGTGTACATCAAACCGTAGGAAAATTTATGCTGCTTCATTTAATACCAGAATGGAACCAAACAACCTTATCGTTGGAGTGCAGAGGACCTAGAATGCCAGGTGGTCCACCAAACTGCACTACTGACTTCCACTATAAACTTGAGTGATGACTTTCATAAAATCTCAGAATCTCCAGGCTTTTTAACTCACTCTAAAGTTAATATTTCTTAACTTAATCTGGACAAATTATACACCAATGTTTTCAGCAACTTCTTGGGATCACCATCATGCCATCGTTTCAGTGATACGACCTACGTTTCAGCCAGAGCCTCAGTTCTGAGGTTGTTGCTGGTCAGTTTACTGTGTGTCTGCTGTCTAAACTGCAGGTGTTCAGTGACACAGCTGGGTCGCCTGCCCTCATGAGTCTATTTTTAGAACATGCAGTAAAGGCAGAGCCTTTACTGAGGCGGAGGGGGACACCGACTCCATGCAGGGCGGATGGCATGACTCAGGTAGGAAGATTGTTTTCATTTGTTTTAAACGAGTGTCAACCAGATACATTCAGGTTGTGTTAACACATTCATGCACACAAAATTGGACTCTATTTACAAAAAGTGGAACTTTATTCACTAAATAATTTCTCTTTTGTTGTTACTGTATGTTCAAGCGGTGGTGCAGCAGAGGAAAAATGTGCGCCCGGCGTCTCCACTCCACCCTGTGCGCCCCAACCTTCCAGCAGCGGCCGTGTCCTCACCGAGGCTGTTCTTCAGAGGCAAAATGATACAATCAGTGCAATAAATGAAGTTGCAAAAGAATTGCGAGAAATTAAAAGTGTGTTTGGTGAAATTAGCACTTCACTAAAACATATGGCAAATAAATAGTCATTTCCATACTTCATGTCATCTTTTTTTTTTTTTTTTTTTTTTACAACCGATGCATCACATTAACACGCTGGTGTTTTCCTCAAACGTTTGGGGTAAAGGGGTCAGGGTCCGGGCCAACGCGACCATGGGGGGTAATGACACATACTTCATCTGTGCCACGTTGTGAAGCACAGCACACGCCCTCACAATGTTGCACACGTTTTCGGGAAGTATCCTAGAAGGTTATTGAACAGGTTAGACAACTACAACAGTGGAAAGATAACGTGTCTAAGATTTTTACATTGAATATTCTTACCTAGAAGCCATCCAACACGCACAGCACCAGCATCAAGGTTGCGCCCAACACTGTGTCTCAATATAAATGAGTCGTGGGTTGACCCAGGCCACCGAGCCACTACATCTGTGAGTAACATGTCCGCATCACTTATGATTTGGACATTGATTGAATTAAAATGTTCACGATTGATGAACGCAAATTCATTTTCACTCGGGGCCCTTATAGCAACATGCGTGCAGTCAATAGCACCATTATATTAGAGAAACAGGTCTTTTATGCAAATTGCGCTTTTTTGTTTGCTTGTTCACCCTGTAAGGCAACTTTATGTACAGGTGCGACAAACCAATTATACCAGCTAAGACTTCTGGCATAACACGGCTGAAAGTTGGCTGGGATATCCCTGACCTGTCAGCCAGCTCCCTCTGAAAAGTGGTGGTTGCCAGAAATCCGAGCGTTGAAAGGATTTGAATTTGGGCTGCACGGGATGGTTCCTGTGGGTGCGTTGCTGTAATGCTGGGCCCACTGCAGCACAGAGATCCAAATGGACCGCTCGTCATCATTGGCCAGAGGGTCCTGATGGTCCCTGAAGAATCGCTCCTTTCGAAGTCGTCCGTTCGCCACATATTCCAACAGTGCCAAATCAGCCATTGTGCGTCATTATGCATAGTGATAACACTCCTTTTTATACCCACCTATTTGATGGAACCTAAAAAGCTACAGGTGTGGGAATTATCCGTATTGTAAATGACAATCGCTTCTGTGCGACATGTTAAAATATTAATTATGATAATAATAATGATGTTATTGGTATAGCAGCTGTCAGAGCACGGTTACAAAGACCACTACACAAAACGCATTTAAAACTTAGAGTTAAATCGAAGTAAGATCCATAAAAAGTGAACACACTCTGAAACAAAAATATACTATAGTCTATATAAAACCAAGAAATGAAAATGTGCACTTGCATCGGAATGTGGCATCGAAAAAGACTTCCGTGTCCTTTGACCGACGGTTTACTTATTTATTTATGAGAATGAATTTCAATAACATATAAATATTGTTTGATGTGTTCGTTTGCAATGACACATACATGCATATCTGTTTGTATTTATCAAACATGTTTAATTATTTTTTGTCAAATTGGCTTCGAGTGTTTATATTTGGATTTATTTCACACACTTGTATTAATTACACATTAACTTGTATTAAAGTGTTTGTGAATGATAGATGGTGTAACTCTGGGCACATCACTATTAAAGAACAACTCTGCTGTAAGGACATTGAACTGTTAGCAGTTAGCATGAGACCTTACTACCTGCCGCGGGAATTCACGCATGTTATCGCGGTAGCTGCGTATATCCCCCCCTCTGCTAACGCTGAAGCAGCCTGTGATGTCGTTCACTCTGTCACAGGCAGGCTGCAGACTCAGCATCCACAGGCCCTCCTTCTTATATCAGGGGACTTTAATCACGCCGCTCCATCTTCCACTCTGCCCACCTTCACCCAGTATGTAAAATGCTGCACCAGAGACAATAAAACACTGGACTTACTGTATGCCAACACCAAGGAGGCATACACCTCATCAACCCTACCTCCCCTGGGAAGATCAGACCACAACCTGGTTCATCTCCTGCCTGTGTACAAACCTCTCGTACACAGGCAACCAGCTGTGTCCCGCACAGTGAAGAGATGGTCCGACGAGGCTGACGAGGCCTTGAAGGACTGTTTTGATACAACTGTGTGGCAGGAACTCTGTGATTCTCATGGGGAGGACATCAACAGTCTCACTGACTGTATTACAGACTACATTAACTTTTGTGTGGAAAACACTGTACCCACCAGGACTGTACGGTGTTTTTCCAACAATAAACCGTGGATTAACCCTGACATAAAGGCTCTCCTCAAGGAGAAGAAGAGGGCCTTTAAGTCAGGAAATAAGGAGGAGCTGAAGATTGTACAGAAGGAGCTAAGGAGGAAGATCAGGGAGGGGAAGAACAGCTTCAGGAGGAAGATGGAGGATCAGCTGCAGCAGAACAACACCAGTGGAGTTTGAAAAGGCCTGAAAAACATCTCTGGCCACAAGGAACCAAACTCCCAGGCTGTGGGGGACCAACAGTGGGTGAATGATCTGAACTTATTTTTCAATAGGTTTGATCAGTCATCTGCCCCTCCCCCAGCCCAGCCAAGCCTGCTGCAACCCCCTTCATTGGCACCTCCAGGACACTGCCCCACCCCCTCCTCCACCTCTCTTCCTGCAACACTCAGCTCACAGCCACCCCCCACTGCTCATCTCATCAGCTCAACACCACCATCCCCCCCATCCACAAACTTCAGCACACAGCCCACCTGCTCCACCCTGTCCCTCACAACTCTCCAGGTGAGAGATCAGCTCAGGAAGATGAAGGCGAGGAAGGCTGCGGGTCCGGACGGCATCAGCTCCAGGCTCCTGAAGTCCTGCGCAGACCAGCTGTGTGGGATAGTTGAACAAATGTTCAACCTGAGCCTGAAGCTGGGGAGAGTGCCACAGATGTGGAAAACATCCTGCGTGGTACCTGTCCCCAAGACTCCGCACCCCAAGGACCTCAACAGCTACAGGCCGGTGGCTCTAACATCCCACCTGATGAAGACCCTGGAGCGGCTGGTCCTTGTTCATCTCCGCCCCCTGGTGAGCCCAGCAATGGACCCGCTTCAGTTTGCCTACCAACCTGGCATCGGGGTGGACGACGCCGTCATCTTCCTCCAACACCGAGCCCTCTCTCACCTGGAGAAGCCGGGAAGCACTGTGAGAATCATGTTCTTTGATTTCTCCAGTGCTTTCAACACGATACAGCCTCAGCTTCTGAGGGACAAGCTGGAGCACACCAGTGTGGACCAACACCTCACATGCTGGATACTGGACTACCTCACCAACCGTCCACAGTATGTGAGGTCACGGGACTGTGTGTCCGACATGGTTGTCTGCAGTACGGGGGCCCCACAGGGAACGGTCCTGGCTCCGTTCCTCTTCACCCTCTACACTGCAGACTTCCATTACAACTCACCCACCTGTCACCTGCAAGAAGTTCTCTGATGACTCTGCCATCGTCGGCCTCATCACAGATGGGGACGACAGGGAATACAGAGAACTGACGCAGGACTTTGTGGTCTGGTGCCAGCGGAACCAACTCCAGATCAACGCGGTGAAAACCAAGGAACTGGTGGTTGATTTCCGCAGACACACACACACTCCCCCCCGGACCCGGTGAACATTCAGGGAACAGACATTGAGATGGTGACATCTTATAAGTACCTGGGTGTTCACCTGAACAATAAACTGGACTGGACAGACAATACCAAGGCACTTTATAGGAAAGGCCAGAGCAGACTCTATCTGCTCAGGAGACTGAGGTCCTTTGGAGTGCGGGGAGCACTCCTCAAGACATTTTACGACACCGTGGTGGCATCAGCCATTTTCTATGGTGTGGTCTGCTGGGGCAGCGGCATCTCAGTGTCGGACAGGAAAAGACTCGACAAGCTAATAAGGAAGGCCAGCTCTGTCCTGGGATGCCCACTGGACCCAGTGGAGGTGGTGGGAGAAAGGAGGATGACAACTAAGCTGTCATCCATTATGGACAATCACTCCCACCCGATGCGGGACCAAATAACAGCACTGGAGAGCTCCTTCAGCGACAGGTTGCTTCACCCAAAGTGCGTGAAGGAGCGCTTTCGCAAGTCTTTCCTTCCTGCAGCTGTTAGACTGTATAATCAGCACTGCTCCCAGTAGACCAAACAATTAGTAGTACTGTGAGAATTACTGAGACACTTTTTCTAATAGTACTGTGAATATATTTTTGAGACACTTTACCCCCCTCCTTTATTGTATTGTATTTTTAAAAATGTTATTTCCCCTCCTCCTGCTGTGTTTTTTGTACACTGTGCTGCTGCAATATTGTAAATTTCCCCACTGTGGGACTAATAAAGGGATATCTTATCTCTTATCTTATCTTATTTCACACTCCGTTTCTCCGTTTCATCCTTTCACCACCTGAGTCGTAGTTTCCCCGTTTCTCCATTTCTGTGCGTACGGATGGGTCAGAGTTGCCGTAGAGGACCGCACATTCTCCCTTCAAGTTTGCTTTTTATAAATCCCACGGATTGCGGAGAAAGCGGCGTGCGCCTTCTTTCGTGCGTACGCAACGTTTATAAATGAGGCCCCAGGTCTTATAGGAGAGATGGCATTCGTGCCACTTTCGATGGAGCAGCTCTCATAGCTAGTAAGCTGACCAAGTTAATTAGTGATTCAACATCATGACATCATAGAGTTGAGACCAGGAGGCAGAGTCGCAGTCCTACATGCCTCTCTGCACTTCGTTTAGAGCAGTTACCCAGCCAAAACCCTATAAAGACTGTGTCTGTCCCCCGGCCAATGAAATTAATTAAATCAAATTCAAGAAGAGGAGTTTCACGTAAAAATCTGAAAAAAATTAACACCACCAGTGAAGTAGTTAAAAATAACAGGATAATAAAATGTGGACTCTTGAACATTAGATCTCTGGTATCCAAAGCTGTTTTAGTAAATGACTTAATATCAGAATATCAGATCGATTTATTCTGCCTAATTGAAACCTGGCTACGTCATGAGGAATATTTTAGCTTAAATGAATCCACCCCCCCTACTCATACAAATGCTCACGTTCCTCGAGACAGCGGCCGAGGAGGTGGAGTTGCAGCAATTTTCTCCATGTGGCCCTGGTAAGAGAAACCTTTGCAAACCTAAGCCAAGCCCCTGTGTTTTAATGCACGATTCCATGTTACAGAAAATTACATTTGTTGTAGTTTACCGCGCTCCTGCATATACAGAGTTTTTAGCTGAATTCTCAGAGTTCCTTTAAAGTTTAGTCCTTGGGGGGCGGCCATTACAGCCTGCAGAATCAGACGAGAGGGGCAGTGACCTGGCCACCACTGCCGGCCTGCCAACTAGAGAGCGTTGAGGATAAAGGTTGAAACACTCAGTGAAGGTTTGGCACCTCCTGAAGACCTCAATGAATCCAGATGAAGTAACCAACTACAAACAGGCCTCATCCATTGGCCGCCCCCCCTCCACAACTGGCTCCACCGTCACCCACAAATCTCCCACAAAACTCTCCCACAAGCCAAGATGCCATCAGGATAGTGTAACTACCAAGGGATTAAAATCATTAAGTCCTAGGAATAACTTAAAACAGAAAAAGTAATTTTATTGTGGGTGATTTCAATATTCATGTAGACATAGAAAATTATAGTCTCTGCTCTGCGTTCATCTCATTTATAGTCCATTGGCTTCTGTCAGGGTGTACATGAACCTACTCACCGCTTTAATCACACTGTCTGCATTTGGGTCCTCACAATTCTGTTTGTGAATCCATGACACCTGCCTCCTAGACCCCATCCCAACTAAGCTGCTTAAAGATGTTTTACCCTTGGTCAGCACTTCTCTATTAGATATGATCAATCTGTCATCACTAACAGGCTATATACCACAGTCCTTTAAACTGGCTGTAATTAAACCTCTTCTTAAAAAGCCTACTCTTGATCCAGAGATCCTAGCTAACTACAGACCTGTATCTAATTTTCCCTTCCTCTAATTCTAGAGAAAGCAGTTGCTAAACAGTTATGTGATTTTCTACATACAATAGCTTATTTGAGGATTTCCAGTCAGGCTTCAGAGAGCATCATAGCACAGAGACAGCATTGGTCAAAGTTACAAATGACGTTCTAATTGCATCAGATGAGGGCTTGTCTCTGTGCTCGTAGATCTTAGTGCTGCATTTCACATCATTGATCATCAGATACTACTACAAAGACTCGAATATTTAATTGACATTAAAGAAACTGCATTAAGATGATTTAAATCCTATTTATTAGATCGATCTCAGTTTGTACTTGTTAACGACGAATCCTCCATGCACAACAAAGTTAATCATGGAGTCCCTCAGGGTTCTGTGCTTGGACCATTATTGTTCACCCTATATATGCTCCCTCTAGGTAATTATCAGGAAACACTCCATTAATTTCCATTGTAATGCAGATGACACACAATTATACTTAACAATTAAACCAGGTGAAACTAATCATCTAATTAAACTTCTCGCATGTCCAATTTTCTGCTACTCAATTCTGACAAAACTGAGGTTATTGTGCTGGGCCCTAAACATCTCAGAAACTCGCAATCTAATGATATAACCACTATGGATGGAATTACCTTGGCCTCCAGCTCCACCATGAGAAATCTGGGAGTTACGTTTGATCTGGATATGTTCTTTAATTCCCATATAAAACAAATTTCTAAGAATACCTTCTTTCACTTGCGTAATATATCAAAAATCATGCACTTTCTGTCTCAAAAAGATGCAGAAATATGAATCCATGCATTTGTTACTTCCAGGCTGGACTATTGTAATTCCCTGTTATCAGGCTGTCCCAACAAGTCTCTAAAGACTCCCCAGCTGATCCAGAATGCTGCTGCGCGTGAGCTGACCAGAACTAGTATCAGAGATCATGTCTCTCCTATATTAGGCTCTCTGCATTGGCTCCCTGTAAAATCCAGAATAGAATTTAAAATCCTTCTCCTCACATACAAAGCCCTTAATGGTCAGGCACCAACATACCTTCAGGAGCTTGTAGTACCCTACTACCCATCTAGAAAATTACGTTCCCAGGATACAGGGTTACTTGTGATCCCTAGAGTCTCCAAAAGTAGAATGGGAGCCAGAGCCTTCAGTTATCAGGCTCCTCTCCTGTGGAACCATCTTCCAGTCTTGGTTCGGGAGGCAGACACCCTCTCTACATTTAAGAGGAGGCTTAAAACCTTCGTTTTTGATCAAGCTTATAACTAAGGCTGGCTTAGGCTAGTCTTTAGCTATGCTGCTATAGGCCTAGACTGCTGGGGGACTTCCCATGATGCACTGAGCTCCTCTCTCCTCCTCTCCCCCTTCTTCTTTACACACTCATGTCTCATTAATTCATGTTAATTTGACTTCTTCCCCGGAGTCTTTGTGCTTTCTCCTCCGTTGACCAATCTACTGCTGGGATCATAGTTGACACTCACTGACATTATCATCATCATCATTACTATAATTATTATTACTCTTACTATTACTATCATCATCATTTTAATATTATCATTATCAGTGTTATTGTAGCAGTTATTATAAATACTACAAACTGCAATTTCTCTATTATAATAGCTGTCTTTATTGTGGTTGAACATGTCTGTATCTCTGTCCCTCACTCCCTCTCTCTCTCCATCTATCCTCCTTATCTCTCTCTTCCCATCTAGCTCCCTATCTCTCTCTCTCTCTCTCCATCTATCTCCCAACCTTTCTCCCTCTCTATCTCTCTCACCCCAACCGGTCAAAGCAGAGGGCCGCCCACCTTGAGTCTTGGATCTGCTCGAGGTTTCTGCCATTAAAAGGCAGTTTTTCATCACCACTGTCGCTAAGTGCTTGCTCATGGGGGATTGTTGGGTCTCTTTAGAATTAAGAGTCGGTCTAGACCTGCCCTTTTTGGAAAGTGCCTTGACATAACTTTTGTTGTGATTTGGCGCTATACAAATAAATTAAATTGAATTTGATAATAAAAACAGAGATTCTTTTATCATGGATCAGATAAAGGTGAAATCAATAGATGGAATAAACATCCATAAACGCTGAAACTGATTAAGTGGATTATTGGATCAGATGGTTTATTCAACCTGTGGTCAGGGTCAGTCCTGGGACAAATGAAGACTCCAGAGGACACCATAAATGCATCATGACTCTTTACAGGCTGGTGCCCCACATCACACATCACCAAACATGGATCATGTGAACGGAGCTGCTTTGACCACTTTGGCCACTAGATGTCGTTTGAGAACAATACTTGAATGCTGATGCTCAGACATCTCATTGGAGATTAAGGGTTGACCTCAGTGTCTGGCAGTGTATCATGTGACTTCAGGTCACGTGACCTGAAGTCACATGGTCAGGTATTTCAGAAAGTGATGAGTGCTAAATGTAAAACGTGGTTTTAATTTTCCTCTTTTACATTTACACCTGCATGATGATCAGAGACCAGACGGACAAGCAAACCCAAAGAGACGAAAAATAACCCCAAAGACATGAAAAATAACGCCAAGAGACGAAAAAAAAACCCAAAGAGATGCAAAATAACCCCAAAGAGACGCAAAATAACCCCAAAGACACAAAAAATAATCCCAAAGAGACTCATCAACAAAACAGGCGATGTTAGTCGTTAACATCTTTGGAAACTTTTGGAAGTTTCCAAAGTTTTGGAAGCTAGGAAACTTTTCAATTTTATCCACATCTAAAAATCATATAATAAAAGTGATGTGCTGCATTAGCTAGGAAAATCCGCCAGGCACGCTGTACCACAGGGTAACCATGGTTTTGCTGGTGACGTACATCTTTGTGTGATTGGCCCCTCAGATGTCACAGCAGCGTTAAGCTGCTGTGCATTGCAGAGATCTGTGCTGTCCTTTGTCTCTCTGACGGGACGCTGTTGTGTGGTACTGCTGTGGGGGAGGGGTATGACATCATGTGCTCTGCTCAGGCCTGTCTTGTCAGAGTCCGTTATTATTTGAAGGACAGGTCTCAGCTCGTCTCAGGTTCCTATCATGGTGTCACACTGTAAAGGTTTGAGATTTTCTTTAGAAAACTCATCTTAAAGTTTCACTTCTCCACAAGCAGGGGGCTGATGGAGTGTCAGGACTCTGTTGTTTCCTTCCTGAGCTGCTCTCTGGTCGTTGGGGGTGTGGCCTTCATGCTGCACCAGAGGCGGAGCCATACTCAGTATGGCCGTTATGTGGCAACGGAGGCTCGCTGCTGTCCGGCCAGACTTGCCTGGTTCCTGCAGGAGGTCCCAGCCTTCGTGGTGCCGCTGCTGCTGCTCATTGAGCCCAGGAGGAGCGGACAGAGGATTGGGACGACGCTGCTGCTCTGCACCTTCATGCTGCACTACTTCCACAGGTCAGAGGTCACCGTTGTTAACCCCACCTCCACAGGTCAGAGGTCAGCAGTCTTAACCCCACCAGCCACAGAACAGGTCAATATCATCAGAGAGTTTAATGCTGCAGACAGAGCCACACTGAAGGAATGCTAACGTTATACTAGCAAGGTTCAAAGCCAGTAACTGCTAGGAGCCAGAAAGCTAACATTATGCTAGCAAGATTCCGAATTTTATTTTGACTACAGCTCACATGCGGCCATGTTGGGGAACCTGACATGACGTGTGATTACCTTGTAGCTAAAGAATCATCAGGATGTAAGTTGAGTCTGTTCTGTAGGAGTTTTATCTACGCCTTCCTGACCAGAGGACGACCCGTCCCGCTGTCCATCGTCCTCTATGCCTCCATCTTCTGCTCACTCAACGGCTTCCTGCAGGGACACCACCTGCTGCACTGTGCTCAGTTTGAACTCACCTGGCTGACAGAAGCTCGTATGGCTGCAGGTGTGTTACTAAAAACATAGAAACAAGACTACAAGCGACCAACACTCTCAATTAATTACATTTTCTAAAATACTACAATAACCCATGAGCCTCAGCAGTCGCTGCAACAGAATGCTGCAGGGGAATCCCACAGTTAGCTGTTGTCACTTTTCTTCATGTTATTAGCACAGATCTGAATTTCTTCCATATTTTCTTTGTTGTACTAATCACAGAGATTTTAGCTGTTATATCTTTTATTAATGATATAAAACATTACCGCCAGCTCTGAAAGGAGAATTAATTTATAGTTTAGACATATTCAAACCAAGGTCAACAGTCATGCCCCCAGTACGCTAACTACCTAGCTCTAGGAAGCTGTGCTCATTCACAGTGGTGGTTTTAGCTAAATGCTAACATGAACATGCTAACACGATCACAGTAACAATGGTAAGATGCTGATTTAGCAGGTATACTGTTTATCATTTTCACTAGCATTGTTTAGCTTGTTAGCATGCTAATATCAACTAATTAGCAGTAAACACTGTCCAGGTGAAGCTGATGCGAATGTCATTGATTCTGCAGGTATTTGGTCATCATCTAATGTATGGAGCTAATTCCCTACCAAAAACAAACAAACACTCAAACAAACAAACTTTGCAAATGGCTACGATTCTCTAACATCAAACAATGACACAGTGCTAATGCATCATGCTTCAGAAGCAAATACAGAACATCTGACAAGTACCAATATTTCTTTTTTATGGTTTCTGACTTTACTGTGGGGTGGGGGCGGGGTCATTGTTGTTCCGACTCTGAGATGGCAGCGGATGCAGTAACACCACAGCCCTTCTACATACAGCTTGTTCAGTCCCTATTAACTCTGTTAATGAAACTCTGAAATCGGCTGCAATTCACCTAGAGGGCGCTCTAGAAGTAGTCCTCAATGAATGGGAGTGAATGGAGCTAAACAGCTAAATAATTATTTTCACCTACTTCTAGACAAAAAAGGCCCAAATTTTATTTTAGTTTGTGTAAATATAGTATTGATTATATATATCAGAAGTGAAATGAAAACACACCAATGTTCTTTTGTTTTTCTTACATGGAAGGCAATTTTGCCCACAAACCGCTAGCATTCTGCTAATGAATGCTGATTGGTCAGTTAAGGATTTATGACTGATTGCGATCCGACATCCTTCCTTGAAGTCTCTTGGAGTCTACAGACATTTTTTAAATGAAATCTAATGAATATGTAAAGGAGGACCAGGAGGACCTTCTTTTCTGACAGACTGATTTAGATCTGGTTCATGTAGCAGAGATACTCCACCAACTATTAATGCCGTAAAGCGGTTTGTGGTGCTACCAATGCTACTACTTAAATAATGGTATTGAACAACAGTTGAAGCAGCAAAAAAATATCTAAAGGACTGATATATATTGTATCAACCCATTATATCAAAAACATGAATGTTGACAGAAAAACATTTTTCTCTCCTCATAAACGTTGAATTTTAGGGCTTCTTCTCCATAGAGCTCCATTAATTTTGGACTACCTCACGAGCGCCCCCTACATACCAGGAAGTTCTGACAGTAGACTATCTCTATACTGTTAGAATGTCTCCTGTAGCAGCGCCAAATTGAAGGTGAGAGATGGCGAGGCGTAGGTCAGTATGTGACGTGTTTCTGTGTGACCCACGACTGGAGATTGAAAAAGCAACTCGTAGCAGTTAGCATTTACCTCACAGAAGAAAATGTAATTGGAGTGACGGCGTGAGGTCCAGGAGCTCCTTACCGTCCAATCAGAGAACAAGATCAACCGCCATGTAACAGGGACGCTACATGATTGTGGTTGTCATGTGATCCATTGTTTACAAAGCGCTGCTGGACGCCAACAATGCTGTGTTAGACACACCTCTTTTGGTTGCAGAATGACGACTGCCGTTCGTTTGTTCAGTGTAAACAAACGAAGGTGGCGTAGAGGAGGGTGTTTTTGTGGCGCTGCTGTTCTACAGCTGCTGAACCGTGTGATGCACATGTGGGGCTGTTTACCTGACCAGGTAATCAACCTGAACTCTGTCATCTCAGACAGCCAGAAAAAAGCAGCACAAGAACAGACACCAGTTACATGGTACCAAAGGAAAACAATCTGGTCTGTGATTGGTCCTTTAGAATGTGAAGAGCTTCTAGAAGCATCTTAACAGATTAATGCCTGGCAGCCATTATGTTGTAGTTTTCTCTGTGAACCGGTTGAATCTGGATTCATGACTAAGCCAGTGTGTCTGTCCTGGTTGAACCTCCTGACTGCAGCCATCTGGGATGTGACTCAGTGTCTCAGGACAGAGAATGGAGGGGTTTTGTTTCTTCACATGTGAACAGAAACTGCTCATGCAGGAAAATGTTGTTAAAAGACCCGGATCTTCGGGTGTTATGGCAGAAATACAGAAAACAAATTATAAGACGGGGACAGGCGGCCTGAAACAACCAAAAAGGTGCCAAACCTGCAGTTCTTCAAGCATCCACTAGAGGAGCCAGCCCCCATAGAGGTCTGTGTTTAAATGTCCCACTTTATGACAGACATTTAGAGGTAATTTACTCTTTCATCTCTACAGAGGTAGGTCCATGTGTTTAGCCTAGCTTAACACAAAGGCTTGAGGCTGGGGGAATCTGTTAGCTTAGCTCCACCAAGAGAGATTTTCATGTTGTTAGCTAACAAGCTAATCAGCAGTCTATGCTGTAGTTAGCTGTTAAGTTGACCGGAGCCAGGGGTCAAGAGCTTTAAACTAACTCTAAGCTAAGTGGACACTGATGTCTCTCTAAGGGTAATTATTAGCATTAGAAGGACTGAGTGACAGCTAGCTGTCTGCTAGCATGACCTCAGCTAATTCTAGTCACTGATCTCTGGTGAGCTCAGTCAGAGGCTGAACTGAAAACAACAATTATCAAAGAGTCTGATCCAAACCAGATACTGATCCAGACAAGGTTCTAATCCACACCAGATCCTGATCCAAACCATATCCTGATCTAAACCATATCCTGATCCAAACCATATCCTGATCCAAACCTTGTCTGGATCCAGGCTAGATTCTGACCCACACTAAATCCTGATCTACACCAGATCCTGATTCACACCAGATCCTGATCCAAAACATGTCCTGAACTACACCAGGTTCGGATTCAGACCAGGTTCTGATCCACACCGGATTTTGAGCCACTACAGATCCACTCTCCTAACAAACCTAGCTTGTTAGCCTTATCTAGCACGGTTGTTTCAAACTAGGTGGGTGGGCTTCATTACACAGCTAGCCTCAGCTACATCCAGTTCTATTGGTGGATTAGCTGGGAATTAGGCAGAGTCAGACACTACCAAGATGGTGACGACTGGAGATGTCGGGGCGGCATTCTCCACTATTTATCATCCAGTCTATGAGCTGTGTTGCGCTGCCATCTACTGTTAGAAAAGTGCCACCATAGGTGTGTAACCATGGTCTAAAGACAAAGACAGGAACATCATCAGTAATGAATGATTATTATTATCTGATTGGAAACTAACTTCTTGCAGGTTTTCTTCTATTTGCGTTCGGAATGATCATCAACATCCACAGTGACATCATCCTACGACGTCTCAGGAAACCTGGAGAGACTGTCTACCGGATCCCCCTAGGTACATAATCCTGATCCTTACCAGATCCTGGTTCAGAGCAGATCCTGGTTCAGACAAGATCCAGATCCATAATTTTGCTCCACCCTGGACTCTTTCATCCCCAGGGTTCAAGTCTTCAGTATATATGACATATATTTCTGTATTTTTCAGGAGGGATGTTTGAGTTCGTGTCTGGAGCCAACTTCTTCGGTGAAATTGTGGAGTGGTTCGGTTACGCTGTCGCCGTTTGGTCTTTACCCGCCTTTGCCTTTGCCTTCTTCACCACTTGTTCCATCGGGCCCAGAGCCTACCAGCACCACAGGTAGTCTAACTGGTTACCAGTACCACAGGGAGTCTAACTGGTTACCAGCACCATAGGTAGTCTAACTGGTTACCAGTACCACAGGTAGTCTAACTGGTTACCAGTATGTTACCAGTATCACAGGTAGTCTAACTGGTTACCAGTATGTTACCAGTATCACAGGTAGTCTAACTGGATACTAGTATCACAGTTAGTCTAACTGGTTACAAGTATGGTACCAGTATCACAGTTAGTTCATCTGATTACCGGCACCACAGGTAGTCTAACTGGTTACCAGTATGTTACCAGTATCACAGGTAGTCTAACTAGTTACCAGTATGTTACCAGTATCATAGGTAGCAACTGGTTACCAGTATCACAGATAGTCTAACTAGTTACCAGTATGTTACCAGTATCATAGGTAATAACTGGTTACCAGTATCACAGGTAGTCTAACTGGTTACCAGTACCCCAGGTAGTCTAACTGGTTACTAGTACCACAGGTAATCTAACTAGTTACGAGCATCACAGGTATTCTAAGTGGTTACCAGTACCATAGGTAGTTTAACTGGTTACCAATACCACAGGTAGTCTAACTGGTTGACAGTACCACAGGTAGTCTAACTGGTTAACAGTACCACAGGTAGTCTAACTGGTTACCAGTATTACAGGAAGTCTAACTGGTTAACAGTATGTTACCAGTATCACAGGAAGTCTAACTGGGTAACAGTATGTTAGCAGTACCACAGGTAGTCTAACTAGTTACCAATATGTTCCCAGCACCATTTTTTTTTACACTTTTCTTTAATCACATTGTCATTTATTGTACCTTTTGCAATATTTATGGCGTGCACACTTTCAAGTCCCGCCCCTAATGTTTTAGTACTATGTTGTACTATGTATGTATGTACTATGTTTTCAAATTTGATAAACTACTGTAACCATGACAACAGTCTCTCATAGGTTTAGTGCTGAGTTGGGTCAGATGCTGAACTGAACACCATCTTGTGATATTTGCGAAGTCGTTTCTGGTCACATGACTCAAACGATGAATCCAATGCTTGGTGTGTGTGTTGCAGAGACTACCAGTGGCGGTTTGATGACTATCCCCGCTCCAGGAAAGCTCTCATTCCTTTCATTCTCTGAGGATTTAAGTATCTGAACTCTTCTTCTGCTGGTTTTATTTCTGTCTGCTGTGTTTTTGTTCACATCCTCTCACAGTGGAGTAGAAGAAGAAAAAGAAGTGGTGACTGAGTCGTTACGGAGGAAAATCACCCCATCTGTGAAAACTGCCAAAATATTTAACAGCTAAATAAAGTTTTTATGCTAAGATTGGTTCATGACATCAACAGGAAATCCAGATGACACCTTACGAATATGGTGCTAGATGAAACGTCAGCTTAAAAAACTACACAATCTCCCTTTATGTGAATAAAATGTACTATTAAAATGTGTTATCACATATTCATTTCCAGCTCATTATTTTTAATCTTTAGTAATTTCTAACAAGTTTATTGAGATGACTGTAGCTGTCATCACGTCTGCATTGAGAGACGAGATTCTGGTCTTGGATGTGTTCAGGTTTTCGGTTGCAGGTGACCAGGGTTTGGTTCTGTTTACGTTTAGTGAATTCTGGAGGAGGGGATAGAGAACCTGATTGGAGGTCGGGTGCAGGGAGGGCAACCTGGGTCACCTGGGCCACATGGGCCAGGGTGTCTGATGCTCAAACACCCTGGGCCACATGGGCCAGGGTGTCTGATGCTCAAACACCTGATGACACCACGTTACATCACTGATGATGTGTCATTCTTTTTTCTTTTTTTTTTGATACCATTATTAGTCCCACAGGGGGAAATTCTTTCTCTGCATTTGACCCATCCCCGTGGAGCAGTGGGCTGCCACTACACTTGGCATCCGGGGAGCAAATTGGGGTCCAGTATCTTGTTCAAGGATACTTCAACTTGTCGACTTACAGGGGTTGGGGATCAGACCACCGACCTTTCATTCCGTGAACGACCGCTCTACCCCCTGAGCCACAGCCGCCGGTCAGTGTCGTTGTGCTGCTGTAACTGTGGGACAATTAGACACTGTCAGAGTATGATTAACAGGTCATCCACCTCTGACACACTGGAGTCTCAGGGGGGCTGGGTTGGAGGGCGTAATATGACCATCATTGTAGAAATGGAATGAATTATAAAGTTATGTTGGAAAAAAAGTGAGTTTTACAGAAAAACAAAGAAAAATTGTGGTAAAATTGTACATTTATATTTAAATTACAGAAACACACTTTCATCTGATTTACAGATTCTGTGCTTTAAAAATAAAAGACATGATTAAAAGACTCATTGATGACAGAATATTCAGATGACAGGTCTCTGAATGATGACGTGGGATTTTGTGTTTTAATTATTCCCATGAGACTAAATATTTCACTGAATTCTTCGCATTAAAAACTCAAAGAAAAATCAGGTCATGCTTTTATTGTGAAGTACACCTATATAAATTAAACGCATGCGCGGTGCTTGGACGTTCTTTACGTAGCCTCAGAAGAGAATCGACCTACCCCAGACATCCTGCGTAATTATCCACAACAAACATGGCGGACGGTGAGTTCATTGTTGAGCATTGGTGCCGTTTTTGGAGTTTTTTTTGGTCGTCTTTCTGTTTGCCGCGTGTGTCCAGTTTGAATTATTGATTTAATGACTCCTTTTAAATCACACACGTCGAGTTGACCGTTAATGAGCTCTACCGGTTACCGTACACAGATGCTAAACAGGAACAGCTAAGCTAACTTATGATGCTGCAGTGCTAAAGATTTGAATGAAGGATAAACGGATGTTGTTTCATCAGAATCTGACGGATAAACAGACTAAATGATCACAAATGTAGTTTTATTGACGTCATCAGTTAGAGACCAACAGTAAAGCAGGAGTAAATAAACGTGTTTGTCATATTTTCTTTTTAACAATAATGTTGCTCTAACCCTGACATCCAGATTCACCCGCTCATCCAGAGAATATAGTATAGTTAAAGGGTGAACTGATTAGTCAATTATCTGATAATCTGGTATAATCATATTAAAGCTGTTAAACCACGGTGCTTAGATGTACTATACTATTTACAGAAGTACAACAGTAGGTGTGAAAAACTGCATGTTTGATGCTATTGGCTATCAGCTAATGAGCTCTGGTATCAATAAGTTTATCATGATGAATCATAAAAGCTTTAAGAAACAAAGTGAGTTAAAATAATCAATTCATGTTATTCTTTTACACAAAAATCGATTAAAACTCAAAACTAGTGGTCAACTGTCAGAACCTAATCTGGATCATCTCCAACTTTTAACAGCTCCTTCCTGTCACATGACCAACCGAGTAAAAACCTGTGTTGGAGGCTGCACAGAGATCAGCCTGGATGAGATCCCACTGATAAAACCTCCTGTCTCAGCGGTCTGTCCCCCTCTGGTTAATTTATCTTATTAGCTCCGCCCTCCGAAGCTCATCACGAGCTGCATTTATGGTCTTTACCTGTCACCCCTGCACCAAACTGTTTAAAACACCCT
>CM075191.1:5955554-6033054 GCA_037577475.1 Chaunax sp. Z400 | reverse complement strand
ATCCAGAAATGTACCTGTGATAAAGAGACAGTTCTGTTTAAACCAGGTTGTGTGTTTAAGCCAATATTAAACCAGGTTTAATTAATCCTAAGACAACTGAAGGGACAAAGATCCACCTTCAAATACTGGACAACACTCGACTCTTCCCAAAATATACGAGAAAAATACACCAAAACCTTCAGATTGATCACAGTCGGACTGGTGTGTTCCATCTTTTGGAAGTAAAATTTGTGCTGGTTCTAGTGATGCTAATTTGGAAGCTAACAGACATACACTTTGGCTCAGGGAGGCCCCGAGCAACAGGAACTCCAACCAACTGCCTCCTAAGCTCCCATTTTAACTTTGAGCTGAAAATAGTGGAGGAAAGAAGACAGTGGCAGTTTTCTCTCTCGCTGTAATGTTCACATTTTTAACTTTATCCATACAAATTATAGATCTACATGTTCAGCAGCTTCTTAGGATGCTGACGGTGTGCTCATTTTAAAAATACCACCTACAGTTTTTGGATCAGGCTTTCTGGTTCCAGTGGTGCTTTAGGGGCTTTCTCTCTGTCTACCTCAATGAGTCTGCATTTTCAGGCTCAGATACAGTTACACACAGCTGATGCTGATTGGCTGATTAAACCTCCAATTAGCTGACTCCTTTGCTCGGATTGGTCCTATTTTTGACAGTTTTTAGACCCTCAGCTGTCAGGTGGTTTTTAATGTGCATAAATATAAACAACATGATGTTTAGAATAACTAAACTCTAAATCCCTGCTTAGAAAGTGTAACATTATTGTTTATATGTTAATTAGCTAACATAGCATCATCATTAGCTTATTTGTAGGATCATCATCTGCTGTCATTTTGTATTTGTATCATTAGTAAAGTGAAAACTTACAGATAAATGTCACAGAAACGTTAGCTGTAAGCTCCAAAATGCCATCCAATCAGAACCAGAGTGAATCAGGAGTGTTTATTAGCCAATCACAATGTTTCTGGTCAAGCTAGTAAACATCACAGCGAGCGTTGCATCAAAACTGTCCCCCCAGAAACAGAGTCTATGGACGAGATGAGTTACAGGATCTAAGGTGGATCTTTAAACGTCAGCTGATCAATAAAACAGGTAACCTTCTGTCAACACACAGCTTCCTGTCAGCTTAATATCACTTCCTGTGATTTGGTCTACAAGTCACGTTCCCCACACAGACTTTGAATACCTGTCTTTACATCATCAGAAGGCAGCGAGGAAGAGGAGGAGGAAAGTGGGGGGTGTGGCTTGCTGTCAGATGTAATACTGGTGAGCGGCCAGGTTGTCCATGAAGGGCTGAACCAGGAAGTCTGTGGAGAAGTAGAAGACGAGGCCGAAGGTGATGGAGATGGGTAACGCCGGCAGAGCCTTCTTAAAGATGGCCAGCAGCAGCAGAGTCAGGCAGAGACCCTGGATAGGTAGGAGACAGGAAGAGGACAGGTGAGACAGGAAGAGGACAGGTGTGAGACAGGTAGGACAGGTATTAAACTTACGATAAGAATGGCGACGAAGCAGGCGAGCGTCGTGTTCCAGTCTCCGCCCGTCGCTGCAGCTTTTCCAACCAGAACACTGTAGAAGATGAAATCACCGAGTCCGAGCTTCACCCCTCCTACTCACACACACACACAAATTACAACCAATCACGTAGCAGGACAGTTGATCCTCTGTGACATCACATAAACATGTGACATGGACTCACTTTCCTCCTCCAGCTCGTCATCTGGAAGATACCGGGACTGTTGACTCTCAGGCTCCACCCTCCTGCTGCTCTGCTCCGCCTCCTCGTCTGTAAAACAAGATGGCGGCCGCTAATGGCGTGAAAACAATGATCTGATCCAAAACAAGATGAACCAACGTGAAAATCAGTGAGCTAAGAAGAGTTTGCTCAATCAGGACATAAAAACTTTAAAAAGTAGCTGATTAAATATTTTCTATTAAAATGTTAAAATACGTGAAACAATTAGCATTTAATTAGCATCTAAATAGCTGATCAGTGATTCTATTCTGCAGTTTAAAGTGAATAAAAATCTATTTTTAAATTGTTTCACTGAAACTTCTTTTGATATTTAAAGACAATTATTTGTTGAACCTGTTTCAGAGTGCTGAGCGTCCGTTGGGCTCACCATTCCCACAGTCCACATCATGGCCGCTGCACAGAGGAAAATAAAAACATAAAACTGACTAGTTTACATAATGACCCTGCAGAACTAAACATTCACACCGGCCTCAGCTAGCTAATGTTAGCATGCTAACATGCTGGGTATCATACCTACTAAACATGCATGTTAGCATTGTCACATGAGCATGTTAGCATTGTCACGTGACATGTTAGCACCAGGAAAGAACCTTCCCAGAGGACCGAGAACATTCTGACCCAGATTGCGTTAGACTCACAGGAGTAGATGAGGGCGGGGAAGATGGGCTCGTTGCGTTCCTGAGCCGTCTCCACCAGCATCCTGAGAGGACCTTTAGGCGACAGGACCGCCACCAGGTCTGCAAAAACACAAACAAACCTGAGCAAGGCATGATGGGAGGGCCGAGACAGGTATCAGGTAGATTTTGCGGATCTGTGTGGATGAAGATCGTTTTCACATCTTTCATTTGGGGTGATTCTACTCCAGAACGTTTAACAGTGTGGACTCACCATAGACGGAGATGGCTCCCAGGATGACCCACGCCGACCACTCAGGCAGGTACTTGATGAAGACGAGGGCCATGAGGGCACTGATGAGGATCAGGTAGGCCTGCTGCAACTGGAGTGGGCCCTTCCAGTGGATACAGATCATCCCCACTGCCCCGAAGTTCCAGATGATCACCCCCACCGTCGGGTAGTCCACCGCCAGGTTGTACGTCTTAAACACCTCACTGAGAAACAGAGGAACACCATCGGCTGGTTGAGCGTCTGTGGTCGCGGTTTAAATAAAGTGGTTTAAAATAGCAGGACTCACCCGAGGTACATGAAGCTGAACCAGAAGAGCAGCATGAGGGAGGACAGGATGAGCCAGCCGTGGATGAACTGAGGAAAAAAAACACATCACAGCAGCTCAGGGGACAGACGGCATCCTCTAGTGGCTGGAAGACCAACTAACAGCTACTCAGTCAGTAATAGATCTTTATAAAATCAATACAGGTGTCTGATCAGTCTGCAGTGAAGAACCTTTAAACAGTTTGTGGGTTAAAACAATTCACCAGTATTTTCTTTTGTTTGTTCAACATTTCCTGGTACTTTGTGGAGGCTGGAGGAAAACTAGATCAGATTTTGAGGCGGATTCAGGATTTATTTGTGAATTTTTTCTTTTTTTGGCTGTTACAGATCCAGTAACCTACATTCAAGTTCCAGGGCTGAGTTTGACTTTGGATACGGTTTGATTGGGTGGAGGGATGTGTTCTACTGAAGTTCTGGTTGTTTAATCAAGATTCTAGACATTTTCAGATGTTTCTATTGTTACGTTCTTGAAGTAGCTGCTGTTTTCAGACCAAACACTTCTGGAGACTCTGAGACGAGATCCTCTGAGAACTGAAGACCTTCAACAGCCTTTTCTCTGTTTACATATTCTCCGCCAATAGGAAGTGATGTAGGTCAGTGGTTGCTATAGCAATGCCACATCAGTGGGACATAAAACAACAACAACCTGGCAGACATTTGTCCATGTTTTGTTCTATTGTTTTAAGGCTACAACCAATCAAAGAACACTTACACGGTTCCTCTGATGCTGGGAGAGAACCTACTCTGAGTTCTCCAGTGATTTCTAAGAACTACAATCATTCCGGGTTCTCGTGTTGATGATACAATAAAAAGTTCTTAGAGCTATGAAAAGGTTTATCCGGTCTGTTGAGAGGATGACGTTCGCTAATTATTTATTTGGCATTCCTTTTTCTGCAGTTCTGACCTTGTAGCAGTAGTTCTGACCTTGTAGCTGCGGTACTGAACTTGTAGCAGCAGTTCTCACCTTGTAGCAGCGGTTCTCACCTTGTAGCAGCGGTTCTCACCTTGTAGCAGCGGTACTGACCTTGTAGCACTGATTCTCACCTTGTAGCAGTGGTACTGACCTTATAGCAGCAGTACTGTCCTTGTAGCAGTGGCACTGACCTTGTAGCAGCGGTACTTGTAGAGGATGACCAGGAAGATGGTCATGACCACGATGACGCTGATCATGATGATGGTGTTGAGGACGGAGTTGAGGAGCCGGCGGCCGACGGATGCTGTGTTCTCCGTGAATGGCGTGTAGATCCTGTGGGAACAGACAAGACGGTTAGCTGTGAGTAGAGGAGTCCATCACGTCACGGCGTGGGCGTGGACCTACAGCTGCTGATCGGTCTTCTCGCTGTAGAAGCTGACCGACTTGATGGTGGCGACCACCACCACCATGCAGAGGGTGACGGGGATGAACAGCATGATGACGTGCTTGGCACCGTACTTCAGAGTCAGCTCCTCATCGTCTGCATCCACCTCCTGGTCCAAGCTGCCGCCATCAGGACCCGCCCTCCTGCTCAGACCAGACTGGACCAACAGAGGGCGACATTCAGCATCAGGGCAGCAAGAGCATTTCACACTGAAGACCAAAGGTTTCTGGTTGCAACCTTTACCTTCTTGGGTGGTGCGTCATTTGGGGGGTCTGGATCTGGTTTGTAGGAAGGAACCATGGGTTTCTCAGACGGGACCAACGCCGTCCTCTCATTGTAGGAGTCGTCGTCGCTATCCGAGGCATTCATGGCTGATCCTGCAAATAACAAGCAGTTAGTGAGGCATTCTGAGTGGACACACCCTAAATTAACTCCAGACCACAAGCTGTAGATGGATGAATGATTGATGGATGGATGATGGATGGATGATATGGGCTCTATGTTGTGGAGAGATGCTAAACCTACAACACCCAGAATGCATTGCACCAATGAACTCTCTGGCTGGGGGAGTGAAAGGGAAACATGAAACAGGAAAACTACAGGGCTGCTGCCCCTCCACCAATCAGCTGAGTCCTGTGACTGTCAGCTGATCAGTGGTCAGCTGTTAGCTCTACTTTCCTCATCAGTGTCTGTGTTTAAAGAGAAGCCTGACACTAAGAATCATGGGATATGTACACAAAAGTACTTCAAATTACTTTACATGAAATTAATAAATATAAAACACATAAGAGCAAAAACACCCTCTGAGTTTACAGCGTCATACATGAACGACTAATGAGCTACGTCCACAGTTGTCTGTACGTTTGATGACGGCTGCAGCTGAATGAATTAATCTGTTTAATGTAACTGACAAGGTCATGAAGTACTTTTACTCAAGTACTTACTCTAAGTGGAGTACATAGTGGGAGTAATATCAGCATCAACATGTGAGGATCATTTTAAAGTTAATAAATATTAAACATAAACTACTTTATTTACAGCGTCACTGTGGAATGTATCCCTTCGCCAAACTCGGCAGGAGATCAGACCCATTGACCTGAACTAGAATCTAAGTGGACTGGTTTAGAACCAGTTAAATCTACTAGTTTTTCCATATTATCTTTGAGACATTAAAGAAAATGTCAAAAACCTCGCGAAGTTTAAGAAAGCGAAAAAAAAATTCACTGAATCCGCCCCTTTGTCCAGATCAGAATTTACAGGGTCTATTCTGGTCCGGTACCCGTCCTCCCACCAGGTTTACTGGAATCTGACTGGTTGTAATCCTGCTGACAAACTAACAAACAGACGCGGGTAAAAACTCCTCGCCACGCCTGAATATCATGTGAGTAAATGTACTGTGATACTTTTCACTGTACTGTCGCTTGGAGGTTAATTCATGGTCATATTTTTAAAATAATTTAAACACACACATAAACAGACATAGACACATAAACAAACATAAAAACACAAATAAACATAAACACACAGATAAACAAACATAAATGCACATAAACAAATAAACAAACACATAAACAAACATAAACACACACAAGCAAACATGAACACACATAAACAAACATTAACACACACATTAACACACAAACACGTAAACGCGCACATAAGCTAACATAAACACACACAAACAAACATTAACACACATAAACAAACAAACACACAGGTAGCTGCTGTTTGTCAACTGCACATAACAGAACCTAATGAGCCATTTTATCCTGATAGCTAACAGATAGCATGCTGGGCTAAGTACAACTTAGCTAGTTCCTGCCCACATAGCGCCACGGCAAAAGTTTCCCATTTGATGAAGCTGTGTACTTTTATTCCTCCTCCACTTCACTGGGAACCATTTTTAGTACTTTTACTGCATTTATCCAACAGTTTGTTACTTTAAAATTCAGATTTTACACACAAAAGACATGAAAACAGGAATTATTCGACATTAAATCATTTAAATAAGTTCAACTGAGAACAACCTAAGCTAAAATTGATATTTAAGTACTTTTACTTTACATTTCACCAAATATCTGTAATGATAATACTACAGGAGGAGGCCCCCTGTCTGAGGTTGGGCCCATTAATCACTGAATCCGCCCCTGCAACAAACCACAGAAACTTATAAATCCATAAACTCTCATTTTAACATGAACGTCTAAACTAAATGAATGACGTTTCTAAACACGGCTGACGGGCTGACGTCATATTTTCGATTCAGGTTGCAGTAAATGAAAGTGAATCCGGATCAGCGGGTGTGAAATGAAGCCATGATTTTACCTGACAGCTTTCAGATGAACGCTCTGTCCCGACAAACACCGAAATGAGCCTCAGTAAACACCGACCACCAACCCGGAAGACAGTCAGGTGATCGCCGCGCCACATGATCACCAAGCGTCACGACACCACGTGGTGCGTCACCCTCAGTTCATTTGATGTTGAATGATAACACTCCTGCTCCTCTAATAGTTTATTTACGTGACTGATCAATACTCTGATTGGTGGATTGATTCTCCTGAACAGGGCCGGATCAACCTGTCAGAGCTGCATTAAATTCAGAATATATAACATCCATGAATGAAGTTGATGAGGTCGGACTTTAAATTTATCGTCTCTGTTCTGTTTTCTATTGAACTGAAGCAGGAAATTATGTCATTGTTTTATTTATAGCGTCACAGCTATTGGGGAGCTGGATGAGAGGCTGCAGATCATCAAATTGACCACTAGATATCAGCAGAGGTTCGAATCACCTGATGCGTTAAACGTAAACAGAAATAGTTTTTTATTTTCTTTATTTAATCAGGTGAAATAGTGAATCTACTCTGACGCCTGACCCTGAAATGAATGATTTAATAATTTTAATAGTTTAATATTGAATAAACGTCATTATTTTTGACAGAATCCGGATTGAATTTTAGTTGACTCTGATTCATTGAAACGACGTTAAACTGATTAACTAAATGACATGAACCACAAACATTTGGTTTCATTCAGTGACTCATTAATAGTTAGAAGACTGACAGTTTGGTAAAAATCAATCTGATCAGATCTCGGTGGATCATCCATCAGCCGTCAGCCCCGCCCCGGGCTCTACAGCCGGGCTGGAGGATCAGCAACCGTCCCTAAGACGACCTGCCGACAGGAGAGGAGACGATGGCGGCGGCTGCGGACGGAGGGGGAGTCAGGGGAAGCGCCTTCTCGCTGGACCCGGACACCGCCGCTGGGTCCGGTGCTGACGGAGAGGCTGATCGCCGCGTCCTGGTGCCGATGAACCTGTTCGCGACCTGGGAAATTGACCGGTCCTCCCCGAGCTGCGTCCCCAGGTAAGAGGATTAGTATTCAGCCAGAGGCCGGTGAGCTCCAGGAGAAAAATAAAAAACAGCCTTCAATTATTATTATTATTATTATTATTATTATTATTATTATTGTTGTTGCTGATGTTGTTGTAGTTGTTCATTTATTGGTGTTTGTTTAACAACCTAATTAGTTATACTGTAACCAGTTACTGGTTAAGGTAATATAATGAGGTTTGACGTCATTTAGAAACAGTAAAAAAATAACAAACGTCATCAGATTGTTTCAAATAAACTATAAATAACAGTGGGGTCCAAACTGGGGTGTGCGGACCAACAGGGGTCCTTCGGTGCCAGCAGGAGAATATCTGAACTGCTATCATATGAAATAAGGCTGGTCTTTATTGATTGACTGTATTTTATATTTTGATGATTAACTTTCTTTTTTTTTTATCTCCAAACCTAAAAATCAAAATGAGGCCAGACTGAAACAAAAGGTTCCTGCTGTGAAAAGTGGTTCAACCTCACCTGGGACAGTTTGTGACATCATGGTGTTTTTATTTAAATAGACATTAGGACATGTTTCATCTGATCCTGCATTAGTAATGGGAGTTAAAGGAGAAACCATTATATTTATCTCTGATTTATCTACACATTTAACTCCGATTTTTCTACATATTTATCTCTGATTTATCTACATATTTATCTCTGATTTATAAACATATTTATCTCTGATTTATCTACATATTTAGCTATGATTTATCTACATATTTATCTCTGATTTATCTACATGTATATATGATTTATCTACACATTTATCTCTGATTTATCTACATATTTATCTCTGATTTATCTACATATTTATCTTTGATTTATCTACATATCGATCTCTAATTTAACATCATATTTATAATTTATCTCTCCATCTCCACCTGTCTCTCGGTGGATTAGCAGTGTGTTCATGCAGGGGTTAACGAGCTCAGCCAATCACAGTAAATCCTCTTAAACGGCTTTGACTCAGGAAACAGCAACAAAGATGACATCAGAGATAAAAAAAGACCAATCACGTTTCATCTTTTATTCTGTTCATTATAAACAAACATAGGCAGGTTCATCCATCCATCATCCAACATCCATCAATCCATCCATTCATCATCCTTCCATCCATACAGCATCCATTCATCCATCATCCATGCATCCACAACTGGCTGCCCAGTCTCCTACTGGTTCACCAGTCTCCTCCTGGTTCATGGTATCATGTTGTAAGAATCTTGAAAAGGTGAATTTAAGAAGAGATGTAAAGGTGGACAATTAGAGTCCAGATGGGACCTTCAGTGTGTTATTGGTGACATGATGTGTCTCCTGGCTGTCGTGTCATCTCCAGGTTGTGCAGTCTGACTCTGAAGAGGTTGATGGTTTTAAAGGAACTTGATAGAGACCTCAGTTCCATCGTCATTGCCGTCAAGATCCAGGTGAGAATATCTGAGTTCCTCCATCAATATGCTGCTAATAGGTACTGCTAACAAGGACTGCTAACAGGTACTGCTAACAAGGACTGCTAACAGGTATTGCTAACAGGTACTGCTAACAGGTATTGCTAACAAGGACTGCTAACAGGTACTGCTAACAGGGACTGCTAGCATGGACTGCTAACAGGGACTGCTATAACATATATCACTAATAACTAATTATTGCTTGTATCAACTCAGTGATGTAATGGCAGCGTTTTACTTCCTGTTTACATCCCCTGAAGCATTATGGGAACTGTAGTTCCAGAGCTGAGTGTGTGATTATCCTCCAGAGTTGCTGAAGTCACTTGATGTCTTTATAATATTCTGACAGAACAGTTTGAATCTTAACATCATTAATGTTCTGATCTGATCCTGGATCTGTCTTCAGGGTTCAAAGCGGACTTTGAGATCCAACGAGTACCGTCTTCCTCTGGATGGTCTGATGGAGACGGATCTAGAGCTCACTTTCTCTCTGCAGGTCACGTTTCATTATTTAATATGATTTTATTGGCTCCATTGCTGTCGTTAGCGAGGATGACTCTCATTTATCACCTGTTATCACCGTCCTGACGTAAACATGTCTTTAGTATCCTCACTTCCTGAAGCGGGACATCAACCATCTGCATGTGATGCTGCAGAGGAGGAAGAGGTATAAGAACCGGGCCATCCTAGGCTACAAGACGCTCGCAGTGGGAGTCATCAACATGGCTGCGGTACGACAACTACTGGTGTCCCTAGGTTAGCCATGGTTTAGCACACACGATTGCTGCTAAAGCTGCTAGCATAGCTGCAGACTTTTGGTCCGGTTAAAATATTTTGTATTAGATCAAGAATAATGAGAAATGTTAGAATTAAAATGAAAGAAGTAAAAGATTTTGCTCATTTATATAATATATATAATAATATATGATATATATAATAATACCAACCAAGCTGTGGATTATCAGGAGTTAATAGATGTTTCCTGTTTATACCATTAATTGATATTTTCATCTATTTATCAATGACAGGGATGTTTTATCAATAATAATTAATCAAATAATAATTAATTGAATAATAATTAATTAGGAATCTCCATTTTGTTTTACAATAATAATGAAATAATAGAAAAATTATGTAAAAAAACTCGACTGTAACTAGTTTTAGATGAAGAGATTTTTTGGTTTTCATCAGCCAATCAGAAATCACCCCTCCACACCTGTGTAGCCTCAGGATCATCTGTGTGTGTCCTGTCCCAGGTAATGCAGCATCCACCAGTTCGAGCCCACATCCTTGGTCTCCATAGCAACCTGAAGGATGCTTCGGTGCGTGCGGCAGAGCTGAACGTCCATTCTCTCTCCAGCCAGCCAATCGAGCAAGAGGACACAAGCAGTCACCACGGCAACAAGCCCAAAGCATCAGGTAGAGGAATGGCGACCTTCTGTCTGTCTGACAGCATCAGGTGCTCGTTAAATACTGGCTCCTGATTGGTCAGTGACTGATAGCAGCTCATTCCTCCCTCTGCTTTGCTACAAATCATTTCTGAGTATTTCAGGTTATTTTAGAGTATTTCAGGATATTTCAGGTTATTTTAGAGTATTTCCTTGGTGAGATGTTTGTTTGTTTTGGGACAGATCGATCTCCTGACATGGAGAACTACTGGGAGGACGATGATGACAGCTTCTCCTCTGAACAGGAGGGAAGTGATGATGCAGTCCCACTTCAGGTGATTGACAGCTCAGCGTACCTGTCAGCTGACACAACACACCTGTCTCGCAGTCAGCCTGATGATGATGTAATGGTCGTGTTCTCTATGTGGGCCTGATGCTTAAAGCACATAAGCAGATCATCCATCGTTATACCTGTTCTAGTCCATAATTTAGTCCTTTGGTAGTGATTTCCAAAACTCCTCTTTGGGGCCATGTTGCTTCACAATTCATGATTCAAAGTTTAAACTGGTCACCAGACTTTACTGGGCTGAATGGACATTTGGATATGTAGACTGGTTTCCATGAAATCCCAGTTTAGGTTTGGGGTCATTTGTCTTCCACATTCATTCATGTGCTGTAAAAAATGACTAACCTTGACATTAATGAATCTTTGTATGCTATATGCTATATGCTAATTTGATATGTACATGTTATGTTAGCAAAATCATATTAGCATGTTTACATGATAAAATTGGGTTCATAATGTATTTGGTATTATTCTGTTTTGCATGATGACATTAAGCATATGCATGCAAACAACGACATGTTAGCATGCTATTTTATCATTAATGTTAAAGAATAGGCTTCAGAGAGGCTGTTTAAGAGATGTTCTGTCATGAAGTGATTCATTATTTAAAAGCTTTTATTTCATCCTAAACAAATGAAGCTAGTCTGAACCTTTTAAACCCAAGTGTGTCTGCCAACATGGCTAAACTAGCAAACATCTTTTTCAAGTTTGTTGTATGTGACTCATCTTTTCGTTTCTCAGGACTTGTATGATGATGATGATGATGATGTCCAGGGAAAGACGAAGAAGTCTTCCAGGAAAATGATCCAAACATCCTCCCAGACACAGGTGAGGACCAATCAGAGCCAACGATTTCAAGGAACACCCCTTTCAGTCTGTGCTGCTGGTTCTTAATGTCAGTCTCTTCTTGTGTTTATCTGTTTTCTCTCAGCAGCCGAACTTCAAGCAGAAGTTTGTGGCTCTGCTGAAGAGATTCAGATTGATGGACGAGGTTAGTTCTCAACCTGCAGACACAACTCAGGCCTGAAAAAGGCTCTGAAAACTTGTCAAAGCTCCACACAGGTCCCAAAAAAACGCTAGAAGTGAACAACGGCCAAAGACAAGACAGAAAAGAAAGAACTGTTTGTAGTTAAAATGAAAATATGAACATATTTTATCAGAAAGTAAACATGATTTTAACATTAGTTGATTCTTAATGTCTCAATTTTTACCTCCACAATAAATAGAAAAAGACTCTTATATGTCTGTATAGTAAATATGAGGCTGAAGGCGGCAGCTGGCTAGCTTAGCATAAATACTGGAAACAGGGGAAACAGCTAACCCACATTAGCATAATTAGTGTAAACAAGGGGGGAACCACAAAACTAGATTAGCATAACATCATCTGTAGTCATATATTTATAATAATAATAATAATAATAATAATAATAATAATAATAGTAAGCATATTTTCCCAAGATGATGAACCATTCTCACCAACCAAACCTGAGCGTTATTCAGTTCCTTCTGATTGGTTCAAATTTATCAGCTGATCAGGTACCTTGAGCCCAGACATAGGCCCAGCTAACGTTGTCTCATACTGTCAACCTCAGATTGTTTATGACCGCCATCAGTTGACACATCTCTGATATCAAACCAACTGAACCCTTCTCTAGGTTCTGGACTCAGACCCAGTGGGTCAGAGTCAGCAGACTGAGGAGGACCTGGACATCCTATACGAAAGTCTGGAGGTTTACAACCTGAGTGACAGCGGCCCAGAGCTGGACGACAATGACAGCATTGTCAGTACACCAAAACCCAAACTCAGGTAAGACCGTCAGAAACAAAGCACACGTCAGCTGACCAACATCCAGATTTATATTTGATCATATACAGTAAATACAGTGACTGGTTAGGATATTGTAAAAACTGGTTTAGGATTTTGTCAAGCCTGGTTTAAGATTTTGCAATGACTGGTTTAGGATTTTAGAAAGTATGGTTTAAGATTTTGAAGATACTGGTGTAAGATTTTGAAAGTCTGGTTTAAGATTTTGTAAAGTCTGGTTTAGGATTTTGTAATGTCTGGTTTAGGATTTTGTAACTACTGGTTTAAAATTTTGTGAAGTCTGGTTTAAGATTTTCTAATGACTCATTTAGGAGTTTGTAAAGTCTGGTTTAGGATTTTGCAACATCTGATTTAGGGTTTTGTAATGACTGGTTTAGGATTTTGTAAAGTCTGGTTTTAGACTTTGTAAAGTCTGGTTTAAGATTTTGTAATGACTAGTTCAGGATTTTGTAATGACTGGTTTAGGATTTTATAATGGATTTGGATTTGGTAATGATTGGAGAGATACAGGCTCAAACGTGTGACAATTTGTAATTAATAATAACTCTGAACCAAGTGGTTAGCAGAGTGTCTGCACTCTGCAGGATGCCACAGATGATGAAGGCAGTACCTTCCTGCCTCATAGTGAACCATCTGGCTTCTTCCTGGCCCAGAGGAGCTTTAAACCAATCTTTATTGACAGTATCTAGACTGGTCCAGGCTGATGGGACTATTTAACAGTGTGAACACATGAAATGTGAGCTTTGGCTTCACATTGGAGATGATTTCCTTGTACAGTATGAGCTGAAATTAAACAACATTTCTAAAATCCTACAGTTTTTACCCAAGTTTAGTGAACTTTACAGCTTTTTCAAGTCACTCGTGATCCAGAATTATCCTGATAACCTTCACCATCAATTTATTGCGAGTGTTTTCTATCACAGATCTTTTATCCTTCTGTCCGTCATGACGAGGGTTTCCAATTTGTTGACAGTGGATCAAATGTTGGTGTATTTATCCTATTTGTATATTTGTTGTTCTCACTATGCTCCTATCTGACCACCAGGCCTTTCTTTGAGGAGGTTCCTCAGTCCAGCTCTCAGACTGACATTGGTCAGAGGAGCCAACAGAAGACTGCAGATGTGAGTAGATTCACCATCATTTCAACGGAACACCATTAACATGATGATGCTGTGGAGGAGGCATCACAACGCACGTACACTCTGCTGGTTACACACTAGTGGTGACGTACACTCTGCTGGTTACACACAAGTGATGACGTACACTCTGCTGGTTACACACTAGTGGTGACGTACACTCTGCTGGTTACACACTAGTGATGATGTACACTCTGCTGGTTACACACTAGTGATGACGTACACTCTGCTGGTTACACACTAGTGATGACGTACACTCTGCTGGTTACACACTAGTGAAGCACTGATCGGCTCTGACATCATCACATTTTCATCCGCCCACCTGAACCAATGTTTGTCTCTAATTTAGAGACTCCACCCTCATGTACCCTTCAAAGAAATGAATATTTAAGACAGAAAATCCATCCTCTTTATGTCTTCCACCTTACTTTGTGCCCAGATTATGAACCATGAGTTCAACAATCCCCTACATGAAGACCATAGGTCAATTAAACAACAGCACCCGACGTTCATGTGCACTTTCTAGTGTTTTTGTGATTTTACAGTCAGTAGGATGTGATATAATAATCACCTCATATCACATCTGTCTGACAACAGCTTATGGTGGTGTTGTGCACTCTGCTGCCCCCTGCAGGTCACCCTCCGTCACTGCTCTCTGTTATTATCAGGTGGCAGAGCTGCTGTCTCCTGGAGCTCAGGGTCCTCGATTCTCCGGGGATTCAGGAGAAGAGGAGGTCGGCCCCAGGGTGACACACACACACACACACACACACACACACACACACACACACACACACACACACACACACACACATAAACAAGTCTCCAAGTTGCTCCTCGACCATATTCTTCTTCTTTCCACAGGAAGTTGAGGATGATGTCGTCATGGGAACAGAGGCCGCCAAACTCTGTAAAACTGAGTCTCAGACACACATGTCACCAAGGTACACACTCAGAGTGTACAGTGATGTCACACTATGAAACACTCAGTGGTGATGTGGCCATGTTGCTTCACAATACCTGGACATAGACAAATAATTAAAAGTTTAAACTGGTCACTAGACTTTACTGGGCTAAATGGACATTTTGATATTTGAACTAGTTTTCATGAAATTCCAATTTAGGTTTGGGGTCACTTTGGCTGGTTTCAGATTTTATAATGGGTGTATATTACAGGAATGTTGACAGAGTGGCAACATCATCATTAGAGTGGGTGACATCATCGCTAGAGTGTTATTATCTGCTTAATATTTTGGTAATTACATGGTATTACCTCTTTATTATCAAACTCACTGTGAACACACTTCATTACCATACGGAAATAAACAGTGTTATTATAATAATAATAATAGTAATGATAATAATGATGATAATAATAATAATAATAGTAATAATAATATTAATATTAATAATAATAATAATAATAATAATAATAATAATAATAATATAGTAATTTATTGATGGGGACAGTCGTTCTCGAATCCTTTTTCTGTCTGCTCTTTCTGCAGTTGGACAGGAAGTCAGCTGTCTCGCCATCCTTGGAGCATCTCCATGAAGGACAGACAGAATTCTAGAGGGACGGACAGAACCAGCAGCTTTGACAGTGAGATGTCGTCTGACTACAGGATGCCTCCGCCACAGGTGGGTCAGACCGTCTACTGACCGCTGACCAGGAATCAGTGTAGAGGTTGGCCAGGTCACCAAATCTGTACCAGACTGGGTTGATGTAGGATCTGGGCAGTGAGACGGGATGAAGGCAGGAAGTGAAGAGCTAAACAGGAAAAACAGGAGAGACATTACAAAATAAAAGAGGAGCAGGTTAAACTAAAAGCCCAAACGGTGACAGTGACGTTTGTCCTGTTCTTGCGTCTTCAAAGTTCTGTTTGAGGGTTTAGAGTGAAAGTCAGGTCCTGGTCCTGGTTTATGTGTCCTCACCACTATAAATGGACTGTGTTTGTTTTTTCAGGTTGCCAGGAAGTCGGTCCTGGATCAGCTAAACCACATCCTGTTCTCTGATGATCAGTTCCCTGACTCCATCATCCTGATCAACACCACAGACTGGCAGGGACAGGTCCGTCTTTACATCTGAACGTAGTTTTTGTCTTTGAACACATTTATTTTCACCATGATAAAGACCCTCCCCCCCTCCACGCTGCCCGCGCGCCCTGTCTCTCTCCTCAGTATCTGTCCGAGCTTCTCTTTGATCAGCCAATCGTCTGCACTGTATCAGCAGCTGATGTTCAGGCTGCCTTCAGCGCCGTCATCAGCCGGATCCAGAGATTGTAAGAATTGATACTTTCACTTCCTTCATCACACAGGTTGTAGCTGAATGCCTCTATCATTTGATGGAGATCAGATGAGAGAAACTAGTGAATGAGGAGCAGCATGGAGACATTTTAACCTTCCTGACTAGTTATAAACAGATGAGCCGACATGTACTCTCGCCTAATTGGACCCTCAAACGTCCAATCAGATGCTGACAGGCATTATTTAAATGTATTTATGATCAATCACATCAGTACATTACAAATTGATTTCTGATGTGAATGTGTTTCCCAGCTGTAACTGTAACTCCAAGACGCTGCCCACCATGAAGGTGGCGGTGGGCGGAGACCAGAGCTATCTCAGCACTGTCCTCTGCTGCTTCGTAGAGCAGCTGGCCAGTAAGACACCCGATTGGCTGAACTACGTCCGCTTCCTCATCCTCCCTGTTGGTACGCACGGCCTCCAACACATCCTCTAATCACATTTAGAGCAGCTCTCCTTCCCATGATGCTCCTTGTGTTTCTCCAGGATCCCACCCACTGGCTAAATACCTGGCTGCCCTGGATGCGAAATTCAACAGCCTGTTCATGGACGCGGACTGGAGGGAGCTGTTTGGACGTCTGGAGCCCCCTCCCCTCGGTACCTAGAGGAAGGATGACCTCTGACCTGTGAATACTGAGTTGTGGTGTCAGATATGACTTTTCTCCAGAGTATACCTCAGATTTTATGACCCGTTGTCTGGTTTGCCACAAGGCATTTAGACATGTTTAGACACATTTCAACACATTTAGACATGTTTAGACACATTTAGACACGTTTAGACACATTTAGACACATACAGACATGTTTAGACATATTTAAATAGATTCAGACACATTTAAACATGTTAGACACATTTAGATACATTAGATACATTAGACACGTTTAGACATATATAGACACGTTTAAACACATATAGACATATTTAGACACATATAGACACATACAGACATGTTTAAACACATTTATACACATTTAGACACATCTGGACACAATGTACAAAGATGAACTGGAAAACTTGGGTGGCAGCACAGAGACCAAAAACACTAGGGAGGGAAGGCTAACAAGCACAGGTGAAACTAATCCTACGAAGGATGACCTCTGACCTCTGACTTGTGATTACTGAGCTGTTGTGTCAGATACAGATTTCTCCAGAGTATAACTCAGATTTTATGACCCGTTCTCTGGTCTGCCACAAGACTACAAGATTTCCAAGTAGTCCCCAATCTGGTCATCACCTTTCTCTCAGTTCTGTACATGATGTTCTAGCAGTGGGAAATCCAGTGTTTCCAGTTACTCAGCCTTTCCTGCCCAGTTGGTTGGTTGGTTGGTCGGACACAGCTCCAAGCCCTGTGTGCTCCCTCCATTTAGTTTATTCTGTTTCATGTTATTGAGTCCAGTTCAGACCGAAGATTCATGACAGGACTACTTGAAACTATGTAAAATGTGCCTGCAAGGATCTGGAAACCATGACTTTACGTGTTGGTGTATTGTTTTTGGTACGATTTTTGAAGTTCAGAGTGGGGGAGCCAAAAGGCAGAACATTTAGACAAGTTTAGACACATTTAGACGCATTTAGACACATAGACACGTTTAGACAGGTTTAGACACATTTAGTCACATAAAGACACGCTTAGACACATTTAAACACATTTCAAATACTGTTACTACAGGTACTACTAAGACCACTAGTTATATATTACTACTGTTACTACAGATACTACTATTACTACAGATTTCTCTAGAGCAGTGGTTCCCAAACTTTTTTCCTGAGGACCCAAATTTTTAAAATGACAAACCATCGCGACCCAAATCACAATAAGGCTTATCTATAAATTGCAAGATTAACAATTTGTGCACAATGAACATTTCTGACCATTTATGACTGCAATCTGCATCATCCAATTATCTTGAATAGATAAACCAGCCATTTCAAAGTGATAGGCTATACATTTAAATTACAACTATGTATGCTTATTGAAAATATATATTGTACATATTTTAAATACTTTATAGATAAGATCAAATGAGTGCATTTAGGAAGGGTGTGGTTGTGGTTGTCATTGTTTTTATCTCCTCTTATTAAAATATAAACATAAATGTAGGCTACTTTATAAATGAGAAAATGCATTGAGTCTGAGTAAACAGCCACTCATGTTCATATGGTCATATGTTCATATTTTAGTTTGAGAACTTAAGTGCATTTTAAATTAAACAGGCACACATCCGTTAAACATACAGTATATGCATACATTATATAAGCCAAATTAAGTGCATTTTGGCGTAATTAACAGACTCATGTTTCTGACCTGACTCCTCCCTTCAAATGTAAACACGTGTTTCTGTTGAACAGATCCTGTCGGCGTCGCAGGTCGAGTGTCTCAGTATCTGACTGGAGCCGCCGTGTCTCACCTGTGTCCTATCTCAGAGGCCATGCTCACCTGCAAATACAAGAGGTAAATGCCCCCAACGGCTTCACCTGTGAGAACACTGGAGAACTGCAGCATGCTAATGTAGCTAATGCTAACCATCGCAGGTCTGAAGGCCCCATCACAGACAAATGTGTGATCGAAAAACATTTGGTCCAAGACTCTGTGGAGCTAACTGCTAACATGTCCATGATCGCTCTCCTTCAGTGCTCTGGACTGGACCATTTATGCTCGCTAACATTAAGCTAGTTTGTTAGCTCTGTCGCTAATGGGACAGTAAATGTATTAAAAGGTGTATCAGTGTGATGTCATCATAACTGTGTGTAAATATTTTGTTTACTTCTGCAGCCACGACGAGGAGTCCTGTCAGAAGTTTGTTCCATTTATTGGGGTAAGAATTACTGTCAGGTAGTACTATTACTACAGGTACTACTAATACTACAGGTACTACTAATACCACTAGTTATATATTACTACTATTACTACAGGTACTACTATTACTACTGTTACTACAGGTACTACTATTACTACTGTTACTACAGGTACTACTAATATTGCTCTTACTACAGGTACTACTAATACTGCTGTTACTACAGGTACTACTATTACTGCTGTTACTACAGGTACTACTATTACTACTGTTACTACAGGTACTATTTATATTGCTGTTACTACAGGTACTACTATTACTGCTATTTCTACAGGTACTACTATTACTACTATTACTACAGGTACTACTATTACTGCTGTTACTACAGGTACTACTAATACTGCTGTTACTAGAGGTACTATTATTACTGCTGTTACTACAGGTACCACTAATATTGCTGTTACTACAGGCACTACTATTACTACTGTTACTACAGTTACTACTATTACTACTGTTACTACAGGTACTACTATTACTACTGTTACTACAGGTACCACTAATATTACTACCGGTACTACTATTACTACTGTTACTACAGGTACTACTAATACTGCTGTTACTACAGGTACTAGTATTACTACTGTTACTACAGGTACGTAGTCATGTGTGTGTTTCAGGTGGTGAAGGTGGGCGTGGTTGAACAGAACTTCCAGTCGACATCAGGTAGACCAGACTCATCTCCTCCAGCTCCGCCCATCATCATCACAGCCTCTCATCACACCTACCTCTCTCCCCACAGTCGACTCTGATGACATCACACTGGGATCTCCTCCTTCCCAATCAGGAGCACCGATCAGCGTCACCTCCACGCCTCCCCCCTCTCCCTCCATCAGGTACGTCCCGTCTACAGTCGAGCAGCTTGTTTCAAAATGCAGGATCTCTGATGTCTGTCTCTGTGTCCAGCTGTATGTCCGAGGTGATGATCGGTCTGCAGGTGGACTACTGGACCAATCAGGGAGGAGGGGGAGGGGGAGGGGAGAGGAGGAAGGAAGCGGTGATGAAGAACACTTTGAAGAGCAACTTCCTTAGTCTACAGGTGTGGAGGACCAGCGGAGGAGAGCTGATGAGCATGACGGTCGTTACCAAAGAGAAAAACAAGAAAGGTGAGATGAGGAAGATGATGGTGGTGCTGATGGTGATGGTGATGATCGTGATGGTGATGGAGGTGGGTCTGTCAGTCATGTTCCTCAGTAAGAAGACGAAGGATAAGGAGGCGGAGTCCAGGAGTCAGCTGATCGAAGGAATCAGTCGATTGATCTGTACATCAAAACACCAACACACACTGAAAGGTATACACACACACACACACACACACACATACACACACACACACACACACACACACACACTGATGTGTCCCCTCTCAGTCTCCGTAGACGGCGTCGACTGGACTGATGTGAAGTTCTTCCAGCTGGCGTCTCAGTGGCCAACACACGTCAAACACTTTCCTCTCGGGATCTTTGGCTACAACAAACCCTGAACCTCCTCTTCCTCTCCCGGGTCACATGACCTCCTCCTCCTCACATATTTTTAGAAAATAAATATTTGTACTTTTTAGTAATGATATGAACTGTGTATATTTATTGTTTATAGATATAAGTTATTTATATTTGTTACTGTAAATACTGAATACAGCCTCATATGTGTATAATAATAATAATAATAATATTGATAACGATAATATTAATTGATTTGATTGTTAATGATTTTGTCCTGATTTTCAGTTCTTGGTTTGACATTGTGAAGCTGTTGTCATAGTAACAGGATTTTAAACATAAAACTACAACAGTGCATCTTCTTTCGTCACGTAAACTGTAAACAACATAAAGTCACATAGAAGGCAGAGCTAAAATCTTCTGATACTGTAAACAACATAAAGTAACGTAGGAGGAGGAGCTAAAACCTTCTGATACAGTAAACAACGTGAAAGTAACTAAGGAGGAGAAGGTAAAAACCTTCTGATACTGTAAACAACATGAAAGTAACTAAGGAGGAGGAGCTAAAACCTTGTGATACTGTAAACAACATAAAGTCACATAGGAGGCGGAGCTAAAACCTTCTGATACTGTAAACAACATAAAGTCACATAGGAGGCAGAGCTTAAACCTTCTGATACTGTAAACAACATAAAGTAATGTAGGAGAAGGAGCTTCAACCTTCTGATACTGTAAACAACATAAAGTAACGTAGTAGGCGGAGCTAAAACCTTCTGATACTGTAAACAACATAAGTCACATAGGAGGCAGAGCGAAAACCTTCTGATATTGGAAACAACACGAAGTAACATAGGAGGAGGAGTTAAAACCTTCTGATACTGTAAACAACATAAAGTCACGTAGGAGGCGGAGCTAAAACCTTCTGATACTGTAAACAACATAAAGTAATGTCAGAGGCGGAGCTAAAACCTAATGTTAACAGGATTTACAGGAATCACATTAAAAAATGATGACACTCTGATGATGTCACTCTGTTCTTTAATATGTGAAGGAAAGACTTCATTCTGCTCTGTCAGGTTTACATCATCCATTATGAAGTCAGCAGTTAAGAACTAATCATATCACAGAACTTCATGGCAGACTCCTCCCATGATTCAATGAGGTCATGTATGCGCTCAGGTTCAGGTGTAAATCCACAAGTTTCACAGGTCAGGATGAAGGTCATCACCATGTTCTTCATCACAGTGGTGGTTCCTCACATGACAAAATAAAACATATGTGTAATAAAATGTTCAGATGAAGGATTAATGGTCCGGGTAAATATCAGCAGGATGAATAAAGTCAACATAGACACCAGACTGAGTTAAAAACACATTTCAGTTATAGTGAGGGTTCCACAGTGATCTCTGGAAATCCATCAGGAACCCAGAGAAGAAACCCATCAAAGATTATCTGATAGACCCGAAAGAACCTAAAAACTTTAGAGTCAGAGGATGTAGAGATTTGTGAAAAGAGAGGTTCCCATAAATCAATGGGAACCTTTCTGATCATTCAAGAACCTTCTAGAACACAACAGACTCCCCAGGATGTTAAAAGCATCACAGGAACCTGTCACAATATGCAGGATTGACAGAATAATCAGGAACCTTTTCAGAACCCTTAAAGTTTTATCCAACTCTTGAAAATGACAGAAACCTGGCACATTATGAAGGAAGCTACTGGAAACAATAGGAACCCACCATCTGTCAGGAACCTGTCAGAAGCTCTAGACATCTACCAAACCTTTAGACAAACAACACAAATTAAAGGAACCTGTCAGAATATGCAGGGATCTGTCAGAACCTGTAGAAATTGACCAGAACTGTTCTTTAAGAACCGGTTTTTGGGACCGGTCAGAACTTTTAGAAGCCCTTTATGTGGCAGTATGCCTCCAGCGAGGAGAAAACGATGTACATTAACCACAGGCTGAAGAACAGGCAGCTGGTCAGGATCTTGGGGAGTCTTGGTCCACCGAGCTCCCCGCCGATCTCTGGCCGACGGCGGTAGATGAGGACAGCGATGCAGATGAATGCGAAGATGGTGAAGAGTGTGACAGAGAAGGCCAGCGTTCCTGGGTCAACCCTGAACTCCTGATTCTGAGAGTAGTGGTAAATGGCAGCGATAGACCAGGCCACACCAATACCCAGGAAGACATTAACAGCGTTACTTCCAGTCACGTTGCCGATGGAGGCGTCGGCGTACCGGTCCTGGATGGCGGCCGTCTTACTGGCAAAGGTGTCTGGAAGCAGAAAGCAAACCATGTGAAGGCTGTAGTGATAAAACCTTACACATAACGGTCAGTTTAGTCCAAGTCTTCAAAAAACAATCTCCAGTTGCATCATGGGAAATGTAGGATCCCGTGTTTTTGACCCAAACTAAGGACTTGAGTCAAAGTATTTCAACAGACGGAAACACTTTTCTAAAGCCTCAGAGCACCACCTAGTGGGATGGATGGATGGGTGGATGGATGGATGAATGGATGGATGGATGGATGGTGGATGGATGGATGGATGGATGATGGATGGATGGATGGATGGATTGATAGATGATGGATGATGGATGGATTGATGATGGATGGATGGATAATGGATGGATCATTGATGGATGATTGATGGATGATGGTTGGATGATTGAAGGATGGATGATGGATGGAAAATGGATAGATGATGGATGGATGGATGATGGATGGATGGATGGATGATAGATGGATGATGGATGGATAATGGATGGATGATGGATAGATAATGGATGGATGGATAGATGGATGGATGGATGAATGAATGATGGATGGATGGATGGATAGATGATGATGGATGGATGATGGATAGATGATGAATGATGGATGGATGATGGATGAATGATGGATGGTATGACACTGAATGTAAACACAAACCTTTTGTCAACTTAAATAAAGTTCTATTCAAAGAACATGACCTCAGATGTTATCCTTGCTGCAGAAATGAGGTGTCATGACCTGCGTCGAGCTGAGGTGCTGACTCTAAACTAAATGCAGGGCGACTAATCTGGGGTTAAGGTCTGGTGGTTGAACCGAGTCATTCTTAGGACCAGCCCAATGAAAGGGTCGGTTTGAATCTGACCTGGGACTGATGTGCCCAAGGCTACGAACACCACCGCAGTGACGGAGTCCTTGAGTCCAACGGTGCAGCCGAAATGTGACGCCAGGTCACCGATGAAGGCAGTGAGAAGACCGATGACGGAGATCGAGATGACGAAGCAGGCCCAACCGTTCCAGTAGTCGGTGGGAGGAACGAAGGCGAAGAGAAGCTTCCAGAAGACGGTCAGGAAGTGCATGACGTAGTCAAAACAGGAGGGCAGCTTCCCCTCGCTGCATTCGTCGTCATCATCGTCACCTGGCAGGAGAGGGATTGGTCACGTTCAAACGTTCACCTGGCCTCTGCTTTACACCCCTGTAAAGACTCTTCATGTCGGTCCAGTTCTTACCAGATCTGACTGTGATGGCCTCCACAAACTGCTCCCTCCAGCTGTTGGTCCCGATCACCAGGGCCAGGTTGGTCTTCTTCAGAAGTTTGTCCACGGTGCTCTGAGACAGCCGGAAACAGATCTGAGATCAGTCTTAGGACTTTTAATGATGACATCATCAAATAGAAACTGATCCCACCTTGAACTCATACGACTCCTCGATGACCACCTCCAGTTTGACGTGCTCACCCAGCATCGGTCTGCCCATCTCAGCGATCCGCCTCTCCTCCTTCTCCTTCTTGGTTAACGCCTCCTCATCCCCCTCCTCTGATAGAGAGAGAGAGAGGGAGAGACAGATGGATGGACAGACGCAGCCTGTCTGTCAGATGGTCTTCCAGGATAGAAGGGTAGATGGACAGAGCCTTCCTCAAGGAAGGGTAGATGATGGACACATCCTTCCTTAAGGAAGGATAGATAATGGACAGATCCTTCCTTAAGGAAGGGTAGATGATGGATAGATCCTTCCTTAAGGAAAGCCAGATGATGGACAGAACCTTCCTTAAGGAAGAATAGATCATGGACAGGTGAGCATACAGGTGGACGTACCTGTGATGTTGATGATGGCGGAGTGGGTGGGGTGCTCTCGTCCCTGGACCTTCCTGTAGACGTCTCTACCTGAACAGGTGAACAGATTCTCCTCTTATAAACAGAACCTGAACAGGAGAATGTCCCAGCCTGTCTGGGGTTCCTTCATCAGACCAGAGAATCTGGTTTAAACTAAAAAAATCCATTCAGTAAATGTTAACTTAATTCTGACAGGTTTCATCTGTTCAGTCCCAGGTTTGGTTCCACTGGACGGAGGGACACCAGAGTCGATTCTGGACAGAATCTGTGAGAACCTTCAGGAGGTGATGAAGCTGAAGCAAAGTGATGATGATAATGTGTCTGCTGTGACATCGTGATAATTAGAGTTGCTATTTCTGCATGGTGACATGACAACAGGAAGGACCGACAATCAGTAAGCCTCAGGTCTTACAACTGAGCATGCTCAGAGGAGAGATCCCATCAGCCTCAGCGGTTGAGGAGGTCAGAGGTCGTGTCATCACACCTGAGGGTCTGGTGGGTCAGTGACTGATGTGCTCTGTTAATGCATGCAATGAGGACGGCAGTGGATGCCGATAGGTCAGGAACCTGACATGTGACTCATCCGGTTCATTATCTGTCTGCCAATCGTCTGCGTCAAGGTGTGTCATGTGTTGCAGGTAGTTGAGGCACAGCAGGAGGAGAGACTATTTTGCATTAGTGTGGTGACCCAATGGTCAGTGGTGGTTTCTTTAAAATGCTAAACTCCAGTTTACTGCTTGTCTGTAGTCTTTCAGTCATCGGCCTGGTGTCAGGACTGTCCGGGTGGCATTCACGTCGCTGTTATGGGTCTATTTAATCGATCTACAACTCCTGGTGTACAGCTCATTTAGGGCGTGTCCAACTTAATAGTGTGCCATAATGTGCCATAATGTGGCCTCAAACAGGTTTTATTCAGTCTGTTAATCTTTTTTTTTTTTGTGTGTGCATAACATGAATAAAACTCACCAGAGTGTCTCCCCTTTAAAAACCAGGTGCACTTGCATCAGAAACAAGTAATGACACTAGTGCTGAGCGGTGCAACGCTTTGTGTTGCCAGAAGATGAAGCCCTAGAGGTCTTTAAGTCTTATGTGCAGAACTGCAGATCTGAACTGGTTTGTGTTTTTCCCATGGCCAGTCCGTCTGACAGCAGCATGAAATGAATCAATGAGTTCATTCTGTGATATTTCGTTCTACAGTCAGTCTTCAGACAACAGTCAAATATGTGGTTACATTTCATCAGACAATAATTCATTAATGTTAATGTTAATTCTAGTTGTAGAAAGTGTTCAGGTTGGGATGTGTTTATGTGTAAAACGTTTGGAATCATAAATTACTCAGCGAATTCTTATACACATTTGTTTATGATTGAGGACTACCAGAGCTGCCAGTCCTGGTGGGATGAGGGGACATAAAAAATGTGAAGATGGTTTTACTTTACATTCTGATAGATTTCATCACCTGGAGCTTAAATGATTACAAATTTAACTTAAACAGTAGTTTTAGGTATTTAGGTATTTCTGATGCTCGAAAATGCTACTGAAAATGACCAGAGTGACTCAAACTAAAGCTAACACGCTAGCATGTTAAAAAACTACTAATGCCAACAGGCTAGCCTGTTAAAACCAATAATGCCAACAGGCTAACCTGTTAAAACCAATACTATTAACACGTTAGCCTGTTAAAACCAATAATGCTAACATGCTAGCCTGTTAAAACCAATAATACTAACACACTAACCTGTTAAAACCAATAATGCTAACACACTAGCCTGTTAAAACCAATAATGCTAACATGTTAACCTGTTGAAAATTGGTTTTGTGCTGGTCAATCCAGTATTTATCTGGTGCATAAAATCCTAAATGATGATGTCATATCTGAGAGGGTATACTAAGACAAAACAGAATGCTAACCTGTTTGTCTTGTGCTAGCACCCTGCTAACATCCTAAAATCAGTTTCAGCATCACTTTTTGCTGCTCGGTCACCATATGTGTCTTAATGTTGACAGTCCTGGATCTGACATGTTTACACATCTCTGATGTAAACTATGTTTAAATACATTTAAATGGAGGATGTTTAAAGAGGTCTCCCTGTTTCCAAGGTAACACATGCGTTCATGTTGACTGAAGGGTTGGGACGGGTTGGGATAACTGCATTTCGTTGTCACTGTACTGTACTTGTACTATGATCAATGACAATAAAGTTGAATCTGATCTGATCTGATGTAGAGAGGTTAGTGCTCTGTTAATGTTCAGGTCGTTGCTTTAAGTGTTGAAACGCTGTAAAGCAAACTGAGTCTTACCACAGAGCTGCTTGTCTGACAGGAAGTCACACAAAAAGGATAAATTAACTCTTCATGAATAATAAAAAACACATTATTGAAGAATGCGACATCAAGTGTGGCTCCACCCACCTGTTCTGACGAATCCACCTAAAAGGTCAGAGAATAGAAAACAAAAAGTCAGAATGACTCTGAGTTTATAGACGGGTCACTGAAATAAGTCAGAACAAAATGTGATGACATCACAGAGCAGACAGACAGTCGACAGCACAGAATAAGAAGCATCAGAGGAGCTCACCGACTTCCTGAAGCAACACAGCTGAAGACAGATGACAGGAAGCAGAGAGAAAACAGAGGGAAATAAAACCCAGGAAGAGATAAAGACATGATGCTGCAGCGGCAAACTTTATTTATGTTCTCATCAAATTATTTATAGATAGAAATATGTTTCTGTTTTCATCTGGAAATAAACTGTTAGCAGGTCTGGGTTAGGGACCACACAGCTAACACTACCAGTCACAGTAAACATATGAACGGGTGTTTAGTGATCCATGTTAAAAATCCATAGAAAACAAATATGCAGGTTAAAAATGATGGGGATAGACAGGTGATCCTAACCTGTTCAGACTGATCCTAACCTGTCCTGACCCTAACCTGTTCAGACTGATCCTAACCTGTTCTGATCCAAACCTGTTTCAACTGATCCTAACCTGTTTCGACTGATCCTAACCATTTTATACTGACCCTAACCTGTTCAGACTGATCCTAACCTGTTGTGATCCTAACTTGTTCAGACTGATCCTAACCTGTTGTGATCCTAACCTGTTCAGACTGATCCTAACCTGTTCTGATCCAAACCTGTTTCAACTGATCCTAACCTGTTTCGACTGATCCTAACCATTTTATACTGATCCTAACCTGTTCAGACTGATCCTAACCTTTTCTGATCCTAACCCGTTCTAATCCTAACCCGTTCTAATCCTAACCTCTTCTGATCTTAACCTCTTCTGATCTTAGCCTGTTCTGATCCTAACCTGTTCAGACTGATCCTAACCTGTTCAGACTGATCCTAACCTGTTCTGATCCTAACCTGTTCAGACCTGCTCTAAATAGTCTGTTGAGTCCTAAGCAATTCTACCTGACCAAAACTAGTTCTAATGTCCTCACCCAGTTTCCGCCTTACTACTACTCAGTAGTACTACTACTCCCATTCAGTCCCAACAAGTCTGTCTTAACCAGTGCCAACCTCTCTGGACTGGTTACCGCTCATAGTTCCTCTTAACCAGTTTAACCAATCCTGACTAAAAAATGCTCTGACCAATTGGAGCTCAGCTGACGACGATGTAAAGGAGGAGGCAGACTGAAACTGAATAAAAGCAGGAAAAGAGCACCCTGAAGAGAAAGGTCAAAGGTCATCAGAGAGGTCAAGGTGCCTGTTCACACCTGTCCATCTCCTTCTGTTCCAATATGGCTCCTGCAGCTCTACGTAGAAGCTAGCCTGCTTATCGTACTCCTCGTGGTCGATTATTCTAACGGCTATGGTCTTCCTGCAGATGAAACGGGACAGACAACAACAGTGGGAGGAGGGTCAGGGGTCAGAGGTCAGGGGTCATGCATTAGTTCACCAATACACAAACACTCCGTTGTTATTGCCATGATAACACCGTAGGAACAGGGATGAGGAGGAAATGACCGCACCTCATCTGTGGCCTGCAGGGAAGAATCAAACTATTGGACATTAAAGTCACATTAACAGAATTCAGTCTGACCTCATCAAGTTATGACATGATCGAAAACACCTCGTTAAACCCGGACCGCCAAATTAAAATACCATTCCCACTTTAATGTCATGACAGTAGCCTCAGTCTGACCTGAGACCTGTTAGCTTTAGCCTTAGTCTGTTAGCATGACCTGAGACCTGTTAGCCTTAGCCTCAGTCTGTTAGCATGACCAGAGACCTGTTGGCCTTAGCCTCAGTCTGTTAGCATGACCTCAGACCTGTTAGCTTTAACCTCAGTCTGTTAGCATGACCTGAGACCTGTTAGCCTTAGCCTCAGTCTGTTAGCATGACCTGAGACCTGTTAGCTTTAGCCTTCGTGTGTTAAATGAATAAGTTGCCATCATTTTCCAGGTGAGTTGAGATAAAATATCCTCTACATGTTTCTGAGCTTGTCCAACAATCAACATCTCACTATCTATAATCAATTGATCGGTGATGATTCCCTGTGAGGTGTTGAGGTGAGTTTGGATTAACAGAGGTTAAAGGTCATCAGCAGTAAGGGTGGGGTTACAGCACAGGAAGGCGACGCCCCCACCTTTCCTCTCACTCATCTCCAGCAGCCAAGGTTCGCCAAGCTCCAGGAAGAAGTTCTTGTTTTTCTCATATTCTTCATCATCAATTATATTGATGTGAATAGTTTTGCTGAAACAGAAAAGTAAAAACAGATAGAAAGGTTGTAGAAGAAGGCCTGTGCAGAAGTCTGAGGCGTGATCCAGAGAACAAGGTGAGTAAAAGGTGGATGAGATAGATGTGGAGTTGGAGGTGGAGGCTGGATGATCTGAAGATTTGATCTTCTGTCAGCAAAAATGAAATGATGATACAAAAACACATTGTTACTCAAGTTTTTACCTCAAACACTTAACACAGCAAGTCAAGTGTCACATTATGGGCTTGTTAGCTTTAGCCTCAGTCTGTTTGCATGATCTTACTACCTGGGACATGCTAGCTTTAGCCACAGTCTGTTAGCATGATCTTACTACCTGGGACAGGTTAGCTTTAGCTGACATGCCCTGGGACTCTGCAGGGATCCACTAACCCTATCAGGCATAATAACACAGACCTGTGATGCCCTGTTTGCAGTTGGAGGATAATTATGATGCTTTTCCAGTTCAGACCAGTTTGATTTCCAGTCTAAAGCTTGTTTAGGTCACAGATAATGAAGGCGACAGTTTGTTCTGCCTCCAGGTGTTGGAGGCTTCACCGGGCTGCAGGCTAAAGCTGCCCCAGCAGCGTGGAAAATCGCCTTCATCCATTTCCATGTGTATTTAATGTCAGCAGACGATTGGAGGTTCCATCTGTGTGCTTTCAGATTGGTGTCACTTTATGGTCACATTTTAGGATGAAAAACTAAAACTAAGAGCTAAAAGAGGCCAAAAACATCAGCAGGTCTGAAAATTTAATGACAGCAGTCGCTGATTTACTGTTAGCATAAAGAAAAGCTCCCCAGTAGGTCTGCTTCTCCTCTGAGTTTTAACAATCAGACCTCTGAGGAGGGAAACAGAGTGAAACGTTTGGTGAGGTTGGAGATGTGGCTGCCGGCCAGCGGCGACTTCCCCCATCATCCCTGAGACCAACCGGCTGCAGCCGTGGCCTCGACGATGAGCAGGATGCTGCTGCTCAACACGCTGCCCTAAAAAGGCAGCGAGCGGCGGGATGTTTATCTGCCCAACACCAGGAGCCCAAAAGACACTGAGCTGGGATCAGCTCACACTCAGAAAAGAATCCCCCAGTATAACCAGGTCACTCAGCCTGTATGTCCCAGTATAACCAGCTCACTCAGCCTGTATGTCCCAGTATAACCAGTCCACTCAGCCTCTCTGTCCCAGTGTAACAAGTTCACTCAGCCTGTCTGTCCCAGTGTAACCAGTCCACTCAGCCTGTCTGTCCCACTATAACCAGTACACTCAGCCTGTCTGTCCCAGTATAACCAGTCCACTCATTCTGTCTGTCCCAATATAACCAGTCCACTCAGCCTCTCTTTCCCAGTATAACCAGTCCACTCAGCCTTTCTGTCGCACTATAACCAGTCCACTCAGCCTGTCTGTTCCAGTATAACCAGTCCACTCAGCCTGTCTGTTCCAGTATAACCAGTCCACTCAGCCTGTCTGTTCCAGTATAACCAGTCCACTCAGTCTGTCTGTCCCAGTATAACCAGTTACAGTTACTGGCAGCAGCAGGAATGCTGTGTTGCACAGAGCAGCTCTGATTTAACCTGACACATCAGTCCACAGAAACAGCAGCAGAGTGAAGCTCCTGTCACACAGAGCAGCTCTGTTCAGACACTAAGATCCTCTCTGAGGATGTTCAACCTCTGAGGTACAATGTAAATAAATGAATGATGATGATCAAAGTGCTCCAACCAATAAGACGGGGGTCTGACAGAAGAATGAAAACTGGGTTAAACTGGTTTGAACTGGTTCAGAACTAACTGGTTTAAAGCTTCACAATAGTAAAAAAAACAACACAGATTCCAAAAGCACGTCAGTCCTCATAGACCTCCATGTCTTTTTGATTTGTTAGCTAGTGTACCATCACTGATAGCTTAACCCTGCTAATATTTTGTTAGCTTTTTGTTTTGTTAGCTAGTGTACCATCACTGATAGCTTAACCCTGCTAGTATTTTGTTAGCTTTTTGTTTTGTTAGCTAGTGTACCATCACTGATAGCTTAACCCTGCTAATATTCTGTTAGCTTTTTATTTTATTAGCTAGTGTACCATCACTGATAGCTTAACCCTACTAGTATTTTGTTAGCTTTTTGTTTTGTTAGCCAGTGTACCATCACTTATAGCTAAACCCTGTTAATATTTTGTTAGCTTTTTGATTTGTTAGCTAGTGCACCATCACTGATAGCTTAACCCTGCAAATATTCTCACAGAAACTTTCCAGAAGAACCACTCATTAACAAAACGTCGAAACACAAACGACTCATTACAGTTAACAACAGCTCTGACCTCTGAGTTGGACCAACAACATTGCCAAAAGATTGGACAGGGACCGTTTCCTAAGTCCAAAAACCAAAGTACAAATAGATAAAATTCCTAAAGAAGTTATTTCTAATCAATATCTGATTTTGATATTTTACGATTGTGGTGCTGATGTTTACACACATTTAAAATGTATAGAAATGATGTCATATGGTTGACCAGAACTCTGATCTATAGACGACAACAATACTCAACATGTCAGCATATAGTCACATGACCTTACTGTCATTGAGGTCATCAGCTCTGGTACCAGTCTGTCATCATGATGTCATAGTACTGGAAATGATGCAGAGACTGGACATATTATAAGTATGGAATAAAATAATTAATTTAATGACATATGTTCCTGGACCTGGTCTGGTTCTTTTTGCTACACCTGAACTTAGGGTCACCTACCTGATCCCACTTTAACCCTGGCAAAGGCATGACATCATGAAACTGAACCTTGATGAGGGACTGCCATCCCTAATAAACTGGACACTAGGTGTAAATGATGTCTCCAGGTTAGCAGCTGCTGCTGCAGTAAAATATAGAACAGGAGAAATCAGAAATGTTTCCCAGCTGGTGTTGTCACCAGTCTATATAAGGCTCTCCCAGTTGCTCATACTGGTTGAATGAGCCTGGCACCTTTTAGATTTCCAGATGCCGTCCTCTTCCTCGCGGCCGTGTTTATGCTCTGGAAATAAATGTGTCATTACGTTCCTGCTGCCCGCAGACATGGAAAGAGTCTGAGGCATGTAAACCTGAGTGGTCACATGACCACCAGGAACAGGAAGACTTTTATACGTGTAAATCAGAGGATGAGATGGTCAGATGACAGCTGGGGATCCATCCTCAATACCTGAAGTATAGAAACTATGTTGACCCCAAACGGCTGATCAGATTCAGGCTCTATTTAATGTTCAATGCAGGAAGTGGCGCACGGAGCAGCTGTTGTCAGGGTCCGACTCACACAGGCGTCATTTTCACGTCCAGACCAGTATCAGATGTTCCTGTGCTACATGACGAGAAAACCCCAGTCGAAAGTCAATGGTGCAGGATTTGCTAACTAGCCACTGGCTAAGATGATGCAACCACATCTGATACTTAAACTACATCTGATACTTAAACTACATGGTACTTAAATTACATCTGATTATTAAACTACATCTGGTACTTAAACTACATCTGGTACTTAAACTACACCTGATACTTAAAATACATCTGATACTTAAACTACATCTGGTACTTAGACTATATCTGGTACTTAGACTATATCTGGTACTTAGACTACATGGATGCTGGACATCAGTCGACAATAACGATGAAATTTTGCTCCTGGTAGACGATGGAGCCCAGAAACAGAAATGCTTGTTGATATACTGAGGTTTGTTGAAATACTTGTTTTAAAATTAACAAGGCTCCATTACCCAGAATGCCTTGGACTACATCTGATACTTAAACTACATCTGGTACTTAAACTACATCTGATACTTAAACTACATCTGGTACTTAAACTACATCTGATACTTAAACTACATCTGGTACTTAAACAACATCTGATACTTAAACTACATCTGGTACTTAGACTACACCTGATATTTAGACTACATCTGATACTTAAAGGTATACTCCCACTCAACTAACAGCCTAGGTGTACAAAATGCATTCCACCCCTACATCTGATACTTAAACTACATCTGGTGCTTAAACTACATCTGGTACTTAGACTACATGGATGCTGGACATCAGTCGATAATAATGATGATATTTTGCTCGTCTATAGGTAGACGATGGAGCCCAGAAACAGAAATGCTTGTTGATATACTGAGGTTTGTTGAAATACTTGTTTAAATACCAATACCCCGAATGCCCTGCAGAGATATCAGGTATCTCTGCAATTTCAATATTTTCATTTTCTAGATTCAGGTGACAACAGCCAATAAGATTCTTTACTTACAAGATTTCATCGTTGTCAAACTCCACGACTCCGTGCGTGTCCTCAAAGTCCTCGCCGCCTCCTTTAGCCGTCCCCTCCATGGTTTTGTACGGTACCACCACAACACCGCGAGCTCCTGAGGTCCGAATCACCTTCACCTCCATCACCCCGATGCTCTCGCTCACTGTCACCACCGGCTCCTCGAACGTAAAGATCCCTGCGTGGTCGTCATCAAAGATGGTGACTGTGGCTGTGCATGGCAGACCTAAACCTGCGAGGGCATCCACATGGTTTTCCTCATACTCCTCTGAGCCCTCTGATATGACCCTCACGTTGCTGAGGTGAACCAGGAAGTGCTCGTCTTCCTCGAAGATATCATCATCAATGATGTTGATGCGGATTTCCTTTTCGGTCTCACCTGGTTTGAACACAATCGTTCCTTCAGAGAACTGGTAGTCTGAGCCGGCATTGGCTGTGCCGTCTTCAGTCCGGTAATCCACTGAGACTGTGCTCGTCAGGTCGCCACCCCGGCACACCACATTCAGGGCAACACTGCCACAGTTCTCCAGACACTGGTAAGCACCGGTGTCGAAGAACACCTTGGAGGAAAAGTCATTCACTGAAACCTCTGAGCAGATGTCGAGCTGGATGGCTCTCTTGGCTTGGTCGGCGGCGTGCTTCTTCAGGATGTTGCCCGCTCCAGTCATGATCCTGGTCGCCTGACAGCGATAGAAAGCCCGACTCTTCTGCTGCTGGGTTAAAACTTGGTAATTGGCGAGCTCCATCATTTGCCCCACATCCTTCTCAGGATGTTTCTGTTTCAGCTCCTTCAGGATTCTGGCCACCTCTCTGCGGGCCTCCTCCTCGTCCAGCTCGTTAAAATCAAACCCCGCCTCTTCTTCGTGGGAGTTTAGCATCTTCCCGTCCATCTCAACATCGACCTTGGCGGGGAGCTCCGGTTCTCCCTCTGTCTCAATGATCACTCCCTTTCTCTTCCCCACCCTGTATCGTTTGTACATGTATTTGTAGAAGAGGAGCCTGCGGTCCGCCACGTAAGCTAATCCCACACAAATGGGGAAAAAGAAGAGCGTGAGCACCCCCTCCCATATCTGAACAACACCTGGAGACGTGACGGCCAGGATCACGTAAAGCCACGTGTAGGCGAAGATGCTCCAGGTGGCAGTGATGAAGAACACCCTGAGGTGCTTCACCCTTCTAGTCTCCCCTTCAGGAATAACTGATACACAAAGGCCAATGATGACAAACATGTTGAAGGCGGCGCTTCCTACGATGGTGTTGGGGCCCAGCTGGCCGGCGGCAAAGTTGTGACCGCACACTTCCACGACTGACAAGAGGATTTCTGGAGCGGAAGAACCCAGTGCCATCAGGGTCAAGTTGGACACCGTCTCATTCCAGATACGCACCGTCGTGGTGATCTTTTCCCCGTTCGGTTTCTTAATGGTGATCTGTCTCTCCTGGGAAGTGATGACCTCAATGGATGCCATGAAGCGGTCTGCGATGATGGAGACACCTAAGAACATGTACACCAACCCCACAAAGTAAATGGTGGCTCTGGCGAGACGGTCTGTGAAGGTTGGGTTTTCAGGCTTCCATATTGGCAGGATAACGCCTTCGATACAGCGAGTACTTCCTCCACATGCGGTGCGATTGTTGTCTGTGTTGTTTAGGGTCAGAGCCAAGCCGCCCGCTGCCGAATATGGAAGATTGATTGAGATGAAGAACATCAAGAAAAGCAGGTGATTGGTGAAAAACAGTCTTGAGGTTTCGACCCGGTTCATGGTGACGCTCACTGAAACCTGCAAGACACAGAAGGACACAGAAGGAGACCTCAGAACCTTTGGTTTCTGTCGGACCATGTTTGGAACTTGTCGTCTTCTAGTCCTGAGTCGAAGAAAACAATGTGCCGCTAAGCTAATTCAGCTGTAGCATGATGTGATCATTGCACAAATTTATCCTTTAATACATTTCATCACGTGACACTGTGGCAGCCTGCTTGTGTTTAGTGGAGGGAGAGAGGGCTAATTATTCCGGGTGTTTTGTATTTTCGAACTGATTGCTCTCTCTCCCTCATATGTGGGAGTGTGATGGACCTGGAGAGCCCTGCCGATTTGAGTCTGCCCGAGAGGGCAGGCTGTATGCTGGAGTCGGCCTGAAAAGTCTCACTGAGAGAACCCACAGTGGTAGCAGGAGAGTCTACTGTTACAGACACATTTCCAGTTTGTTTACATTTGGTGATTAATCAATGTTTTTCATGATGATTTGTTACCGTCACCAAGGAGGTTAGGTTTCACCTGTGACCGCTGGGAGTTGGCTGGTTTGTTTGTTTGTTTGTCAATAGGATTACTTGAAAGATTTGAACAAAATTTTACAAATTAAAATTTTGTGGAGGTTTTGGGTCAGGGACAAATCCCTTAAATTCTGGTCTAGATCCAGATCCAGAATGCTTTTTAAAATTTTTTTCTTGTGAGATAAAGTTTCTGTCAGTATTTTCATAAATATTGTGGAAATTATTCTTGTTATTAATTAATAATGTTTGATGCAGACCTAGATCATAATGGCCCAGTTATTAGTTTCTAAAGAATTATTTTCATTATGACTCAAACATTTTGATATTTTTTCCTATAATTTGCCTAAAACCTTATTGATACAGAGAACAGAGTTGTGTTGCTGTGAAACTTTATTGATACCGAGAACAGAGTTGTGTTGCTGTGAAACTTTATTGATACAGAGAACAGAGTGGTGTTGCTGATCTTTTTGATCTCTTTGTTTGGATGAGAAGTAATCTATGAATTAATGGCTGATTGGATTATATTCTGTAAGGTTAAGTGGTGATGTAAATAATCCCTTGTTGAAACCATTTATTTAAATTAATTACATTTCTGGATGATATTTTCTTTTATGATTTATTGATGTTAATTTTATTATTCATCATGTTGTTCTCAACCGGCTCTGATTTTAATTGATTTTTTTTCTTAATCAGACACATTTATAAGGTCATAATAAATCACATCTTCTATATAGTTTTAGTATATGTTTTATATTTTATGCACCAGTATTATAACAACATCATTACACAATAAAATCTACTGTACCGTACCATACCATACTTACTCGACTTTAGCATTACACATCAGACTATAAACGTTTCATCGGTTGAGGATCACAGACCTACCGTAAACCAGTTCAACCAGTCTGAGTGTCCGACAGAAGAAAAAAAGGAGGCTGTTCACAGAAACACGAGGAGAGTTTTCATCCTGGACTCAGAGACGCCGTTAAAAACACTAAAATCCTGTCAGATGATGTGGAGACGAGAAACAGAAGCAGACTGATCATCAAACCAACACACTGCTGCCTGTGGCCCTGCCCTCTTCATCTCCTCCTCCTTCTCCTCCTCCTCCATCTCTCTCAGCTCCATCTCCATCATCTGTGGACGTCATGATCTCTGAAACCACCAGTCAATCAGTGGGAAACACTGGAAACTATATATACACTACCAGTCAAAAATTTGGACACAGTTTCCCATTCAAGTGGATGGGTAACTGTGTCCAAACTATTGACTGGTAGTGTATATATATATATACCTCCTCCATACGTCCCCTAAAACCAGCAGTCCCTGATAGGCTGACCCTCATCATGTGACTCCTTGAACATGAAAACCTGCCCCTAGAATCTGGATCACATTGGTATCATTATTAGTTTGATGGTTATTCTAGAAAAACTATATTTCACTAATGGTGGTTTTCTTCAGGATCTAGATCAGGAACTGTTGAAGATAAATTTTACACCTAACTGAATGAGCACAGTTTCAGCTACAATCTGATCTCAGGTCAGTCTGTATCATTATTATTATTTGTTATCTCACAGTAGTGAATTTTCTGTCAGCCCTATAAATTCAAACAGTCTGGATCACCAGATCCAGAATATGACTTGGATCCAGATCAGACTCTGATGTGTGCTTGATCTTATGGTGATGTCATCGTGTCATTTTTGTCCAATCATTGTAGACATTTAACAAACAGTACTACGAAAATAAGAACTCTACTACAAGATTACTACAATACTGCCACAAGAGTACATCATCATCATCATCATCATCACCACCAATCAGTCCCTCCACATCTGCTTTTGATGCCTAAAATCTGCTCCTTTTTGTCCCCTCTGTGAGCCGGTACTCACCTCTGGTCCTGAAGCAGCAGAGGAAGAAGAGTGTTCAGGAGGGAGAGCTGCATCCGATAACGCTCTAAATTTATCAGAACCAGTTCTAAACATGGCCGCGGAGCCGCCTGGGACCTGCTTATCGGCCCTCTCCCAGCGGGACATGGCCATACAAGGCTCTGCGGGGCCCGGGGCCATCGAGCAGCTCCTCGTCCCCTGACACATGGGGGAGATAACGGCTAACGGCTAACAGCAACCAGAGAGCAGGAATGCTGGGATAAGTGTCCTGTCTGTGGAATCAGTTGTGATTTTCCACTGGGAACATTCTCAGAGGTCCAATAGGACGCCAGTATGATCTATTGATTAGTGATCGGTCATCCTGTTTAATGATCACTGTTATGTAGCCATTCATAACATTATTATATCATTATAGATGCATCAATATTTACTTCAGTTAATGAACAGATACCTCTGGTACTGTGTTATGTTCTCACTTCACATAACAGTAGTAAATAATGAAATGAACAGGAGTTACTATTAAGGTGGCTCACTTTTAATGGTGTTGGTCACATCCAACTTTTTCACAGATTAATGCGCACGTGACACATCATCATGAAAACCATTGTGCCCATCAGCAACATAAAATAGTGCCTCAATAACAATTAACTGCTTTACTCAAATACATAATTCTTCCCTTCCAGCTTTGATGTACTTACTCTGAGATGACATCAACAAATAAAAGAACTCTGGTTTCATATTTCAATATATCAACTTGAACAAAAATATGGCACTGTATTTTTTATAATTTCCAACACAAAAGTACGTCAGGTAGAACTTCTTATTTTTCTGACATTCATCTTATAAACGTATAAGCAAACAAAACTGTCTTGCAGTAACTATAAGTCAAGTCTCTGAGGTGCTCTGCGATTTCTCGCAGGGTAATGTTTTGGTGGATGGATTGGTTGGTTGGACTTTGAGAAGTAGGTTCTGTAGTCTGCTGAGTTTCAGTGTCACTGTTCACACCAGACACATCTGGTGTTATAGGAGTAAACTCAACTGGGTCCTGAGGTTCAGTTGAGCTCTCCGACTGTGTTGTGTTGCATTCAGGATTTGGTCTACATGCCTGCGCTAGACCATATTGGTTCCAACACTTACGGTGTATGTCAGGGGTCCTGTCTGTTACAAAATCTCTCCCTGCTGCCATTTCTGGTTTAAGCCTCCATAGTCTCGGGCTAGCACTTTTTATCCAATGTCAAAATTTCTTATTTTCTTTTGTGTTTCTGGAGTGGAGCACTGTTTCTCCTGAACTTATTTGCGAATGTCTGGTTTCAGCAGATCGAACCGTGATCTTAGATTTCGTCCCATAAAGAGCATTGCTGGTGTGTGTCCTGTTGTTGCATGAATGGTGTTTCTGTATGCCAGCAGGAAATTGTCTATTTTCTGCTGTAACGGCTTGTCCTCCTTCCTACTTGCTTTCATCGACTGCTTGAATGACTGGATGAAATGTTCCACTTGGCCGTGTCTAGCAGGATGATGGGGAGCTGAGGTAATGTGTCTCACACCATTTTTCTTTAGGAAGCACTGGAACTCCTCTCCAGTAAACTGGCTGTCATTGTCACTCACCAGCTGTTGCGGTAGACCCATGTGTGCAAAGAGAGTACAGAGAAGATTTACTGTGTTAGTGGCTGTTTCAATGCAAAGATTTCACGCCACTTTGAGTGTGCATCGACCACTATGAGAAACATCCGTTCCATAGAGGGTTCTGCGTGGTCAATATGTATGCACTGCCAGGGGGTGGCAGGCCATTCCCAAGTGTGTCTGGGGCTGGCGCAGTGTCTGCTGGCAGCAAGTACAGGATTTTGCCAGATCTTCTATCTCACCGTCTATGCCCGGCCACCAAACATAGCTTCTAGCCAGGTTTTTCATCTTGACCACACCACGGTGACCTTCGTGAAGTGATCCTAGTACTCTTGAACGCAGCTTAGGTGGTACAATGACACGGGCACCCCACATGACACAACCTTGACAAACAGATAGCTGATCTCGGCGCGTGAAGTATGCAGAAAGTTGGGGGTCACTGTGAGTAGGCCAGCTATTCAGTGTCAGGTTATACACCACAGACAATATTGGGTCTCAGTTAGTCTCTTTTTGCACCTGAGCACTTGTGACAGGCAGAGGCTCCATTTGGGTCGTGTGAAACACAACAGCAGGGTCTATGGCTTTCTCAGAGTCTGATGTTTGTGGGAGGCTAGAAAGTCCATCTGCATTCCCGTGTAGTTTAGTCCCTTTAAACTCAACGGTGTTGGTGTTAGCACCTAGAAACAAAGCCCACCGTTGCAAGCGTGCGGCTGCCATGGCTGGAATGACTTTCTGAGGGTTAAAAATAGATGCAATGGGCTGATGGTCCGTGATTAAACTGAAGTGTCTCCCATATAAATACTGATTAAACTTCTTCACCCCCCATACAAGACTCAGGGCTTCTCTGTCTATCTGAGCGTAATTTCGTTCAGCAGAGTTTAGGGACCTCGAGGCAAAAGCGATTGGTCGTTCAGATCCATCAGTCATTTTGTGTGATAATACAGCGCCAATGCTGTGCGGTGATGCATCACAAGCAAGACGCAGAGCAAGGCTGGGGTCAAAGTGCGTTAATACTTCCTCTGATGTAATGAGCTGCTTGGTAGTGTTGAACGCCTTTTGTCCACTTCCATTTCACATTTGTTGCAGCAACTGGCTCAGAGGGTGCAGTACAGTTGAGAGGTTTGGTAAGAACCTGTGATAGTAGTTGATGAGGCCCAAAAATGAGCGTAGCTGGCTCACATTCAGAACTGCATTAATTTTGTCCTGAGTTTTATGCAGTCTATGTCTGTCGATTTTATGTCCATAGTACTCAATAGCATCCTGAAAGAACTCACATTTACGATTGTTTGCTCTCTCTCTCTCTCTCAGGCCATACTCTTCTAATCTAGAGAGTACTGTCTGTAAGTTGGCCAGGTGGGTCTCATCATCAACACCAGGGACAATTATGTCATCCAAAAAACATTGTGTGCCAGGGATGCCTTGTAACACTTGGTCCATAGCACGTTGCCACACTGCTGGAGCACTGGCGATGCCAAATACGAGCCTGTTATACTGATATAGGCCCTTGTGTGTATTTATCACCAAATACTTTTGTGACGTCTCTTCCACCTCCATTTGTAGTATGCCTGAGCAAGGTCAGTTTTTGAGAAGTGTTTGCCACCTGCCATTGATGCAAATATCCTCTATACGTGGGAGTGGGCACTGGTCTGTGCGAAGCACAGGATTCACTGATACCTTAAAATCATCACAGATGTGTACACTGTCACTTGTTTTCTTGCCCACTGGTACTATTGGTGTGGCTCAGTCAGACCATTCCACTTTGTTGAGGATTCCTTGCTCCTCCAAGCACCAGGAGCTCGGCTTCCACTATAGGGTGTAGGGCATATGGTACTGGATGGGCGTTATGGAAACTAGGCTTTGCATTGTCCTCCAGTACGATCTGTGCTTTAATGAGTATCAATACCCTCTCGGAAAACCTGTCCATGCTTTTCCAATATTTGTGTCAGTTTTTTGTCGTCAGAGCATGTCTTCTGCTTTGTGGCCAGTCTCAATGCCTTTATTCTATGCTAGTTAAGGCGAATGCTCCTCAGCCATTCACATCCAAATAATGGCACAACTCCATATTTCAGCACATAAAGCTCCAAGTTGCATCTCTTATTCCCAAATTTAACTTTTACAGTCAGCTTCCTCATGGGCTTTGTTCTTTCACCTGTGTATGTTTTCAATCTCACTGCGGTGCATTTAAGCTTCAGATTTGGGAATTTTTCTTTATAGTCCTTGTATGAGATCACTGATAGAGCTGATCCAGTATCTAGTTCCATCTTTAATGCAACTCCTCCTCCTCTTTAATGCAAGTCTCATTTATTGTGTACAGCTCAAGACATGACAAGTCTTCTTCTTGTGAGTCATTTGAGTCTGCTTCAGTCACTTCATGCAGTTTCCTGTCTTTTTTTCAGTTTTCTTTGTCTGTTTATCATACTCCTTTGATATACCCATTTTCTGTATGTGTACTCTTTATGACACTGCCTGCATTTCTTATCCTTGAACCAGCAGGCAGCAGAGTCAAGTGACTTTTTCCCACATCTGAAACAGGTCTGTGACTGATCATTACATTTTGTGTGAAACTTGTGCACAGATGCCGCTGTATATTTCCCTTGCAGTTCACCTGCATCTTTTGCAGCAGTCTCCATGGATATAGCTATGTCTGATGCTCGGCTCAATGTCAGGTTACCCTCTGTCAAGAGCCGTTTCTGACTGCTCTCATTATGCAGCCCACACACAAAGCAGTCTCTGAGGGCATCCGGCAGCCCCTCCCCGAATTGACAGTGTTCAGAGAGCCGTCTGAACTCCGCCATATACTCCGATATGGACTGTCTTTAATTGGTTTCGCTTATGGAAACGGAAACGTTTGGCTATAACCAGTGGCTTTGGATTTAAATGTTTTTGCAGCACTTCCGTGATCTCTTTGAAACTTTTGTCTGCTGGTTTGACTGGCGTGATGAGGCTGTGTAACAGGTTGTAGGTTTTAGCACCCATCACAGTAACACTGCTACTTTCCTCTCGTCCTCTGTTTTGTTGGCAAGACAAAACTGCTCAACTCTCTCCACATAAGTTGCCCAGTCCTCTGTTGTGCTATCGAAACTGTCCATTTGTCCAACACCTCCCAACATTAAGTTACTCTCAGTCTCTGGCGATTAGACGGGCAGGTTACTCACATGTCCCCTCCTCCAGCTAGCTCATCAGGCGAAGTAGCTAGCATCAATGTGGGGTGGGCAAACGCTGATTTCAACCTGTTTTTCTTTAATTAACACAAGTACTTCTCCCCCTTCTCTGTCGTCCATTGCACATCAGGGATTCGTTTACACTCGCCAATTCTGTTATGTTCTTACTTCACATAACAGTAGTTATGTGGATGTGTCTAGATGCGCAGGATGCATCTAGATGGTACAAAACCATCGTCACAGGAAAAACCACACCCATCTCAGAACCACATCCATCTCAGGACCACAGCCATCTCAGGACCATATGTTAGAACAGTATACTTCATATACCACTGCCTCCATGTTCGTCCTTATGGTGACCTGTTGGGTCTCTGTAAAGGGTTTGGTCTAGACCTGTTGGGTCTCTGTAAAGGGTTCAGTCTAAAGCTGTTGGGTCTCTGTAAAGGGTTCAGTCTAGACCTGTTGAGTCTCTGTAAAGAGGTTGGTCTATACCTGTTGGGTCTCTGGAAAGGGGTCGGTCTAGACCTGTTGGTTCTCTGTAAATGGGTCGGTCTAGACGTGCTGGGTCTCTGTAAAGGGTTCAGTCTAGACCTGTTGGGTCTCTGTAAAGGGGTCGGACTAGACCTGTTGGGTCTCTGTAAAGGGGTCGGACTAGACCTGTTGGTTCTCTGTAAAGGGGTTGGTCTAGACGTGCTGGATCTGGTTTGGTTTGGTGCTGTGTAAGGGGACATAAACAACATTCAAAGAGAGGCTGAGGGCTTAAACTCAGGGGCAGTTTACATGACAAAGGCCTGAAGAGGGTAACTTTTGAAAATGAGCTCCAGAATGTACTCTTCTGAAAACGTATCATTGAAAACGATGACATCACAGCCCCTCTTCGTGCATGGCTATTATGGTTCGAGCCTAATTCACACACGAAGACAGAACAACAACAAAAATGTCAGACTGTCTAATTATTGATCACTGTATTAGGTTAATAATCAGATTATTGATTAGGGTTTAATGCAATCTTTATGTTTGTCTCTTTTTCATTCATTCTCCTCTTTGCTTGTGATTTTTGTTTGAACATTTTTTACTTCCATTTTTATTTATTGATTGATTTTGGCTGGTGTAATTTTGTTATTTCCCCCGATCCTATGATTCACTGTGTAAACAAACTTCTTACACTCAGCATGTTGGAGACAAAAACGTCCTTATTGAAACCCATTAAAATGGCCAACTTTAATCACATGATCATCAGAGCATAAAACCATGTTCCATGCCATTTTCCATTGGTTGGCATGAAGGGGAACTGCATGCTATTTTCAATGTTTCCTGTAGGAGGAATTTTTGCTGTGTAGTCGAACCAATGAAGCCACTGTTTGTAACTGTTCCTGAAACCATAGTGTGTGTTTATGTGTGCAGCTATAAGAGTAGGTCAGATATAAATTATTTTGTGCAGCAGTTACAGTTCCTTCCTTCCCGTCTCTGTCACACACCTTCCATTCAAACAGCATGTTCGTGTGTGTGAATACATAAACCAGTTTTTGGTCGCAGCAAACATCAAATAAATACATTATTTTATTGCAGCGAGGATTCAGCACATGTGATCATGTGAACTGAGTGAAAACAAACAAGAGTCGTCAGTTTGAGTGAAGGCTGCTGATTGAACCTCCTGAGACCTATGATCCTGCAGAACATCCAGTCCCTAAATGTTCACGTCACGTCCCCACCCCTTGCTGCATGATCTCAGTATTATTAGAGGTGATGTAACAGAAGCTGGAGCTGATAGAGGTCCATATGTTGACATCTCACTTTCACAAACAGCCTGCAGGGTTAAAGCTGCTAACTCTGATTGGCTGTTGGTGTCAAGCTGCTGGAGGCGATTCAGCTCGTCCTCAGTGTTGTTGAAACATTCACACTCAAACCACGCTTTAACCTTCAAGCCACTTTTAAGATTTAAATTTATTCTGATTGTAAAAGTTTTAGTTTCTAGTAAACAAATAATCCCAGTTAAATGAACAGCTCGACCAAAAACAGGATGTTCAGTCACCATCTCTTCACTCATGTTGTTGATAAAAAGTCAGGTGAACTTTCTGAAGCCTCTTTCAGATGGGTGTTGTGCAATAGCGCCGAACTGAATTCCCGTCTCTGTGCCCCCTTCGGTGCGTTCAAACTGGACCAGAGCAAAGAGTCACAATACCACCTTGGTGTGTGCATTCACAGTGTATGCTGGCGTTCTGCAATGTTAAGAGGCCGTACAATGCAAAAGCGAACATAAAAACTGATATATTTCACTATCTCCGCAGTTTAGCGGTCATTTTCTGTGCTTGTTCTTCAAATAATGGACTTCCTGTTACTACCACATCGTTAAATCCCCCGGGGTGGGTCGCACATCTGAACATATTACTACGTCACACCCGTTCCACAACGATGGGGCAATTCATTCATATAGATGCCCATTTCGGCGCTGTTACTACCTTCTAAGGCATCGCTGAAGCGGAAGAAACTGACACCCCACTTATTACACCCTTCATTGTGTTCAGACAGACGTTGGGGCGGAATAAAGGAGCAACAGGCCCGGAATGAAAACGATGTCTGAATGGGGCTTCTGTCCACCAATCATCTCTGGAGCTTCTCAGTAAAACAGCGTAGCAGCATTCTGCTGAACATCTGAAGAAGATGGAGACTAGTTTAATAAAATGACTCCATACAGCTCATATAACGTGATCCACATTTGCAGATCTAAAAAGGTTTTTTATTTACATTCTTTATTCAGATTTAATATTCACTGTAGCCTTTAAGATAAAAATGTTAGCATGCACTCCATCTGAGGAAGATGCTCAAGCTCAACACCTGTAGATGCGCTGTTAGGCAAGATCAACTTGTGATCGGTTGTGCTAAACTAAGTGAGCCGTTTGCCCCTTTTTCCAGTCTTTGTGCTGAGTTAAGTTAATTTTTCCAGTCTTCATGCTAAGCTAAACTGAGATGGCTGTTTCCTCAGTGTGCAAACTTCATGCCAATAAAAGTTAGCAGTTTCCCCTGTGCAGTCTTTATGCTTAGCTAAGTTGTCCGTTTCCCCTTTATGTTGACTGATTGGTTAAATAAAGTGAACCAATAAACATTTAGTTTGACATTTTTTCAAAACAAACACATTTATTAATTTTCATTGAACTCAAAAATGTACAAAAATTAAGCCGTCAGTTATAAAAATGAAAATTTACATCCCGGGTCATTGCCCCGTTCTGATCCACGTGTAACTGAAGAAACTATAAAAATATAAAAGCAGAGCCTAAAACCAATTTAACCATTAACATCACCAGTATAGATCCTCAGAGGAGGCAGCGTGAGAATGGACAGAATAATAGAAACCCTCAGTGGTTTGGAAACAGTTTGTAGTTGACAGGAAAGTGATCCGGTCAGTGATCCGGTCAATGATCCGGTCAATGATCTGTTCAGTGATACGGTCAGAGATCCAGTCAACGATCCGGTCAGTGACCTGGTCAATGATCTGTTCAGTGATCCGGTCAGTGATCCAGTCAATGATCCGTTCAGTGATACGGTCAGTGATCTGGTCAGTAATCCGGTCAGTGAACCAGTCAGTGATCTGATCAGTCATCCGGTCAGTGATCCAGTCAATGATCTGTTCAGTGATATGGTCAATGATCTGGTCAGTAATCCTGTCAATGATCTGTTCAGTGATACGGTCAGTGACCTGGTCAATGATCTGTTCTGTGATCCGGTCAGTGATACAGTTAGTGATCTGGTGATCTGGTCGGTGATCCAGTCAGTTATCCGGTGAATGACCCGGTCAGTGATCTGGTGATCCAGTGAGTTATTTGGTCAGTGATCCAGTCAGTTATCCTGTCAGTGATCCAGCCAGTGTTCCGGTCAGCGATCCAGTCAGAGATCCAGTCATCTGGTCAGTGATCTAGTCAGTGATCTGGTCAGTGATCCAGTAAGTAATCCGGTCAGTGATCCAATCACTGATCCAGACAATGATTTGGTGACCTGTTCAGTGATCTGGTCAGCGATCCGGTCAGTATTCTGGTCAGTGATCCAGTCAGTGACCTGGTTTGTGATCTGGTCAGTTATCTGGTGATCTGGTCTGTGATCCAGTCAGTGACCTGGTTTGTGATCTGGTCAGTGATCCAGTCAGTGATCTGGTCAGTGATCCGGTCGGTGACCTGGTTTGTGATCTGGTCAGTGATCTGATACTTTTAGCTTCATGTACGAGTTTTAAGAATAAAATCAGTCCAATCAGAAAGATTTCCATCGGATGGCCGACAGGATAGTGTGGATGAAGTAGAGGAGAGTCGCCACATACGAGAACACCTGAACACACAAAGAGACCATCAGTAAAAATCAATATCACACTAATAATAATCAATAACTTATCAATGGAAAAACGACTGATTAAAAAACAAAGTGATGTTTATAACATAATGGAGCCCGTTCATTCATTTCACTCATCTCTAATCTCTCCATCATTTTTTGTCTTCTGTCCTCTGTCTCAACTATCCCCCCTCCCCATCCCGATAAATAATCAATAGTCCCTACTGTGTTTATACTACAGATTACTGTGTCTATGTACAGATTACTGAGTTAATTGTACATAAAATCATCGACTGATGCTCTTTGTACAACATGTTACAGCTGTGACGATGCTGTGAACAAACCAATGGGAGTTTAGAATGGATCAAAACTATTGATCATCATCAGTGATTGGTTGTGGCTCACCACTGCAGAGATGTCCAGCTGGTAGTTCTGGAACGTTCCGTCCTTCATGTCCAGGGTCACTTTGGCCAACGACACTGAGGCGCTGAGGTAGAAGAAGGCGGCGATGCCGTGATACGCAAAGTCCTGACAGACGAGGAAGAGGAGACAAACATGAGGAAGGCTGCGACGTCAGGAACCGTCACCGACATGAAAACACACAAACACACTGTTACACAATCTAGTTGTGTTGTCTGGTTTAGTGTTATCATAACTACTAGCTGCCATGTTAGCGATCCAGAGCTACCAGGTTTAACAGGTTAGTGGTAACATTATGGAAACAGAAGTACCTTTAAAGTACTTTTACTGGCTTCCAGCGAGTTGTCCACAAGCGCTGTCATGACATCACAGCAACACATTTTCTGCTGCTTTGTAAACGTGAAGCTTTTAATTTTAGTTTATTGGTAACGTTACTTTTTGTTGCTAAAAATACTTTATTTATTTATTTATTAATTAATTTTATTAAGTCTTACTGTAAACATTATTTTGTTTATGTTACATTAAGAGTAAAATTACTTATTTATGCTATAATTACTTTCTAAAATTCTAACAAATTTTAATGCTAAGTTTATTTTTTAAATAATGTGTTTTTGGCTAATATTACTATTTTGATGCTAACAACACCTATGTCTCTACCTGTATGTCTAGGGGGGTTGTTAGCCACCGCTAACATTAGCTCATCTTGTTTGTCTGATAACTTAAGATCCATCCGACGACTAAGTCCTTCATCTGGTGAAAAGACAGTGACCCAAACAGAAAGTCAGCTTAGTAGTAGTAGTAGTAATATTAGTAGTAGTAGTATCAGTAGTAGTAGTCGTAGTAGTAGTAAGAATAGTATCGGTAGTATCAGTAGTAGTATCAGTAGTAGTAGTCGTACTAGTAGACTTACCGCTGCAGCCCAACTGCTCTTGTTGCGATGCCCCCCGCAGGCAAACACCACCATCCAGATAAACGTCATGACAAAGCAGAAGACGGAGACGAACATCACCCAACCCTGAGGGTTCTGAGGCACCACCAGTGTACACGCCACCAGGATCCACACCAGACCACCGAAGATCTGCAGGGACACCAGTCACAGCCAACACTTATTGGTTTCATCAATCGATCAGTCTGTTCATTGATCAGTCAGTCTGTTCATCAATCAATCAGTCTGTTCATCAATTAATCATTCTGTTCATCGATCAGTCAGTCTGTGGTTCTTCGATCAATCAGTTTGTTCATTGATTAATCATTCTGTTCATCGATTAATCAGTATGCTGACTGATCAAGCGTTTAGTCTATAAAATATCCTGAAAAAGAAAAAGTCAGTTTGATTCATTCTGAAAATAGTAGGGGAATTGTTGTTCCCATTATTTTGTCCACCCTGTAGCTGAGCAGGAAGCCGCCGCCTTTGTTCACTCGACACCTCAGATGATTGACAGGCTGCATTATTGATGAGGCCAGCTGCTGCATGCGTTGATGCATGAGTTGGTGTGAATGCTCCTGCAGCATTCCTCGTCTTATCAGATCCTATCAGCTCGTCTTTTCATCCTTCGTCGCCGTCAGTCTGCTAACATCTGCTAATCGTAAGTCCCACATCACCCCAATTCTTGCCTCCCTTCGCTGGTTGCCAGCGAAATTCAGGATTGATTTTAAGATTCTCTTAATAACTTTTAAGGCCCAACATGGTTTGGCACCCAATTATATCAGAGAGCTTTTAACCCCCTATGCTCCACACCATAACTTGAGGTCCTCTAATGTTACCTTGCTTGTTGTCCCACGGTCAAGGCTGGTGACCAAGGGTGACCGAGCTTTTGCCATCAGTGCCCCTAGGCTTTGGAATTCCCTGCCTGAGCAGATCAGGCTTGCAAACATGCTTTAAATCACTGCTTAAAACAAATTTTTACAGAAAAGCCTTTTCTGATATATGATTCATGTTATAAAAGTTTGCTGTTTTATTGTCTTTTGCTATTATGTTTTCTGATTTTATTATTTCGAGTTATTTTGTGAAGCACTTTGTAACTTTGTTTAGTTAAGTGCTCTATAAATAAAGTTTTTTATTATTATTATTATTATTATTATTATAACATCTGCTAATGTCTGCTAATGTCTGCTAACATCTGCTAATGTCTGTTAACGTCCTTTAATATCTTCCACTGTGTGCCACCTCATCTGTAGTCCGGCTAACTGTTCTGACTCCACAGGATCCAGATTTTTTGGTTCATGCAAAGTTTAGCTGATCTGGGCTGAGAATCAGCTGCTGTTACCTGCATCCAGACCGGTGTCAGCCCAGTCTCCATCTTTTTAATGCTGCTGAGCACTTTAGAAGTTTGAACTCCATCTTTTTGGGTTAAAGTCGTTAATCCAGGTTTCATTGTTTCCATATTTCTGTGTCGCATAAATATATTTATGAATCATAGATGTGGAAACACTCAGAGGTCAAACCTTTGAAATCCATCTAATGACTCTGAGTCTGCATTATCTCAGCGGATCCACCTCAACATGTAAACAGCTCTTCATTTGAGCACAAATCCTCTACAACACAAAATCTCATCAAAATACATCGACAACATTTTGTAAACAAACAAATGTAAGCGATCATGTGAAATTCTCCACCTCTGATTGGCGGAGGTAAAAATAAAGATTTTAATGTTTCTAACAGAAATTGTTTATGTTAACTGACAGTAAATATTCCAATAGAAACAGTGTAAACATAAAGTAAATAAGATAAAAACCAGTTGGACTGGGAGCCACAGGTTTCCATCATGGTTCATTGTCATAAAACAACAACAACAAAAAACATTTTATCTCTTCAAAAGTTTTTTGTGGTCAAACGAAGAAAAGTCCCAAAAAAATTGTCCCCAGTTTCAAATCTCCACTGTTTGGAATCAAACCAGTAAAACCAGTTTAATTTCTCTGACAGGGGTGAAATAAAATGGTTTAATGATTTAAAGAGTTGATTATAAATAAATAAAACACATTAACATCAGACTAACTTTACATCACTCAAACGTTCTCAGGCATTAACATACTGGAGCTCTGTCTTCTACTGGGAGACGGTTCTTACCAGTTCTGGCAGGTACAGGATGTCTGGGACGGTCACACAGATCCCGACCCCGCTGGGGAGGTTGGCCATGGTGGCGGTGTTGGAGGCCATCCTGCTGCTGTTGCTGCTCAGACTGAGGCAGGACTCAGAGCTGCTCCAGTTTAAACCAGGAGGGGACAACTGGAAAAACAGGAATCCCCATCAGCTGAGAGGAGATACGTCTGCCGACCCCGCTCACACCGTCTGCCCCGAGGGAGCGCCAGTCTGAGCTCTGCAGGAGGATCATCAATGTTTGACCAGCAGCACTTTATCACCACGGCAACCTGAGGCAGCTCCGCCTCCTTCAGCAACAAAAACAAAAACAACCTGAGGCAGCTTCGCCTCCATCAGCAACAAAAACAAAAACAACCTGAGGCAGCTGCGCCTCCTTCAGCAACAAAAACAACAACAGCCTGAGGCAGCTGCCCCTCCTTCAGCAACAAAAACAACAACAACCTGAGGCAGTTCTGCCTCCTTCAGCAACAAAAACAACAACAACCTGAGGCAGCTTCACCTCCATCAACAACAAAAACAATAACAACCTAAGGCAGCTCTGCCTCCATCAGCAACAAAAACAACCTGGACTAGACGTGTCAACATGACGAATAAGGCTCAGAGCAGGAACAGCACCAGTATCATCAACAATAATCAATCATTTAGTTGATCATTTTAATTGATCAGAGCTACAAACACAACATGTGGCTTTAACAACAATTAGCATTGGAGCTATTTGTTAACCAATGAGCAGTGACTGGGACTGGGGACTAGGACTGGTGACTGGGGGTGGTGACTTGTAGTGGTGACTGGGACTTGAAACTAGGAGCAGTGACTGGGACTGGAGACTAGGAATGGTGACTGGGATTGGTGACTGGGGTGGGGACTGGTAGGGGTGACTGGGACTGGAGACTTGGAGCTGTGACTGTGACCGGAGACCAGGAGCGGTGACTGGGACCAGTGACTGGGGGTGGGCACTGGTAGTTGTGACTGGGATAAGAGACTAGGATTGAATTGAATTGACTTGGAGCGGTGACTGGTAGAGATGACTGTGACTGGAGACTAGGAGCAGTGACTGGGACTAGTAACTGGGAGCGGGTGGAGCTGTGACTGGGGTTGGTGACTGGGACTGGTGACTTGGATCAGTGAGTGGGGGCGGGGACTGGTGACCTGGAGTAGTGACTGGGGGCGGGGACTGGTAGAGTTGTCTGTGACTGGTGACTTGGAGCGGTGACTGGGGGCTGGTACTGCTAGAGATGACTGGGACTGGTGACTTGGAGTGGTGACTGGGGGCAGAGACTGGTAGGGGTGATTGACCACAGTGTCTCTTAAGTCCTCAGCTCATTGAGGTTGTTGGTTTGATGCCTGTCCAAACTTTGACATCATCTAAACCAGATGACTGAATGGGTTGGTTGCAGAGGAAGAGGCGCCTGAAGGTTGATGTTTTGTCTTTTGATGGAACTAGGCTAACAGTTTCCCCCTGCTTCCAGTCTATAAGCTAAGCTAACTGAGTCGGGCAGGCTAACTGGCCAACTAGGTTTTAACATCTGAGCTCAGGTCAGTGTGTGACCTTTTAACATTTCATGCTGTAAACAACAGCGCCATGGAAACGATAAGCCTCTCATTTGGCAGACGAGCTGTCAGACCAACACCTCAGGTAATCGCCGAGCTGGATCTGCTTTCAGCCGCTGTCACCTGATCCTCCTGACGGGGAAACAGACTCTTGATGGAGGCGACAGTCTGTGGACGTGGTCCCAAACCTGAACCAGAACTTCTCTGCACATTGAGAGGAATTATTGCTAACTATATGTTAACATGCTGAACATGATAAATATTATTCCTGCTCAGCATGTTAGCATTGTCATTGGGAGCATATTAGCATGTGGCTCAAATCACCATAGTGTAGCTTGTTTGTTGACTTAAAGAGCAAAATGTGGCTACTGTATCAGCCACAATGAGCCTATGTTCAGTATTGTGTTAGCACACGTTAACCCTCCTATTATGAATGACCTCGCTGCTCTGGTGCTACAACAGAATCGCTCGGCTGCTGCAGGATTCAGTTTCCATGCAGTGATGCAACCTGAGCTGCAGCTGAATTCCTTCTTTTGCTCTCTGCTCTATTGTCTGCTGACGGTGTTATTAGGTAATGAGCTGCCTGCCAGAGACGCCGTGTTATCTAATCTTCTGCTCAATCACCAGGCTGAGCTCAGCGCTGAATACTTCATGATAAATGCTGCCATCGATGAATGTTAGCAACGCAGACACGGGGGACTCTATCTTAGGCCTGATGTAAAGTGTAGCAAAGCATAGTGCAGCTGTCATTTCATGTTTCTTACCGAGGCAGTCAGGATTTTCATCTCCAGCACCCACATTTTTAAGTAGCTAATCAGCAAGTTAAAACAAGTCACTTAGATTAGCATAAAGTCTGTAAATAGTGGGGGAAAGCTAAACTAGCTTAGCATAAGGACTGAACTAGGCTAACGTATGTGTTAATGAATACTGTACACAAGGGGAAACAGCTAACTATGTGTGTGTATATATATATATATATGTGTGTGTGTGTGTGTGTGTGTGTGTGTGTATATATATATATATATATATATATGTGTGTGTGTGTGTGTGTGTGTGTGTGTGTGTGTGTGTGTATATATATATATATATATGTGTGTGTGTGTGTGTATTTATGTATATACATACAGTACTGTGCAAAAGTCTTAGGCAGGTGTGATGAAATGCTGTAAAGTAAGAATGCTTTCAAAAATATCAAATTTAATTGTTTATTTTTATCGATTTACAAAATGCAAAGTGAGCGAACAGAAGAAAAACCTAAATCAAATCAATATTTGGTGTGACCCCCCCTTTGCCTTCAAAACAGCATCAATTCTTTGCAGCATTTCTTCACACCTGCCTAAGACTTTTGCACAGTACTGTATATATACACACACACACACACACACACACACACACACACACACACACACACACACAGGGAGGGGCCAGTACAGCCTGCAAACCCGGATAAGAGGGGCAGTGACCACCGCTGCCGGCCTGCCAACCAGAGAGTGTTAAGGATAAACGCCGAAACACTGGGTGAAGGTTGGGCACCTCCTGAAGACCTCGTCCCGGACCAACGCATACAGAGGAAGTAACGAGCTACAACCAGGCCCTCTCACCCCTGGCTGCCCCCCCACCCACCGGCTCCACCGTCTCCCAACCACAAGAAGAGTCTCCAGCCCACAAGCCCAGGTGCCATCAAGATAGTGTAACTACCAAGGGATTGAATCACCTAGTCCTAGGAAGAACTGAACAAACTATATATACACACGCAGAGAGTGAGAGAGAGAGTTCTAAATGCCATTGATTAGCATTAACCCGATAGCCAGTCAGGGGGATCTATATTTATCTATATCTTAGTGGTTTTATGGAATGTACTGGTGCAGCAACTGGTCTGGGACAAAATTAATTTGCTGATATAAATCTTCAAATGTCAAATGGCATCATTTTGTTTAAATGCTCTGTACAAGATATCTCAAAGTTGACATATGTTGTCTGAGCCTCAATAGTAAGAATATCAGACTATTAAACTGCCAGTAGATCACAATGATCATGTTTATCATCATTATGTTCACTAATACATCCAGAGACATATCCATATAGCTTGGTCCTCTGAATGGAGAAACCACCACTTTGGTTTAGGTGACTTCATTTGGAAGAGTATTTTAGGTATGTGACCAAATATTTTAAAATAAATAGTTAAATTATTAAAATTGTCATGTGAAAATATTATTCAATTATTCCTCAAAATAATATCTATATATCTTTTTAAAATTCTTTCCAGTGGTTGAAATAAAAATACACGTCATTAAAGTTGAGAGCTGATTAAAAATGAACACTTTACAATTTGAAAATACTAAATTCTAAAAAAGAAAAATCAACTTCATATTTAACTCTCTAAACTGGAATATGTGTTCTGTGATAAAACAAAGTACTTTTTAAAAACGTGTTTTTTTCTGTAAAACTTAAAATCTGTGATATTTTATTATCACATTTAATATTAATCTGACTTTGTTTCGTAAATATTTCATCATCAGGTCAACATTTTTTTCTAGTTTATTTTCCCTGTTAAACTTTTAGTGTATCTAACAATGATTGATTATAGTAATTAAAAACTGCAGATACAATCAAACTGTCAGTGGAGGCCTGTCAGTGTTGCGATCCAGATACTAGTAGCAGTACTACATGTACTTTCCCCGTGTAACGGTAACCTGCTGTAGTGACACCTGCTGGTCACCGGATCAGAACCTGCGCCTCTAGTTGCAGCGTTACGGTATTTCTACTGCGGCTTTTATTACCGTACCTGTGCCAACATGGCGGTGAACAGGTCCGCAGCTCACCGTGAGTTCTCATCTTCTCTGTTCTAATCTCCATTTAACGTTATACTGTTCTTCTTCATGTTTAACCAGATTGTTAGTTAGCCTGTCAGTTTGACTACTACTTGTTAGCGTTCATCAGCGCGGGGTTTGTCCAGTGTAACGGTGATTTTTGATGCCAGTTTAACACACGCTTGATCCCGGAAGAGACATTTAAACAGTCGGCAGACAGCTGTGGAGATCTAAGAGCTAACTGTAGGTGCTTGTCTATGGAACAATGATCTAATTGGTGGGCACGGCGTCAGTCTAATGGCACGTGCAGTCTGTGAGTCTGTCTCCGGGTAGAGTTTGACGTAAAACCCAGTTTATTAATTCAAAATCACGTTTAAATTTATGTTACAACAACAGCTACCCACGTGACCATATGGATGACGTAAGATTTGTTTCAGCATTAGGAGCAAAATACTTGAAGCATACAGCTCTGATCTTGCAAAACATAGGAGATTGGATGAAGACAATGTGATATCTGTCATCACCCCTCTTTCCCAAAAGCCTCCAGAGAGTCTTTCATCAAATGAAAAAGAAATTCTTACTGAATTACAAATAAACTTGATAATATGAATAGGCTTAAAGTGGAGGGTGCCTTTATTAGATCGAGATTAAAATGGATTGAAGAGGGAGAACAAAATTCACCATATTCTTTTAGATTAGAAAAAATTTCACTACTCTATTCAACAACTGAGAATTGGTAATGACGTAAGTGATGACCCTAAACTCATTTCTATGTATTGCTCCCAGTTTTATAGCAAATTATATACATCTAAATACTGGCAAGAGTGCCACCTCTTTCTTAGATTCCATTGAGGCTAATCCTATCAATAGTATGACTCAACGAGAGATTATTGATTCCATCAATAGCCTTAAGTATAATAAATCTCCTGGGGTGGATGGACTCACTTCAGAGTTTCATAGAGCCTTTGCAGAACAACTGGCCCCTTTTTATTGAAGGTTTTCTCAGAAAGCATATCAAATGAATCTCTCCCTCCTACGTTAACACAAGGTTTAATCACACTTATACCGAAACCTAATAAGGATGTACTGCTCCTTGACAACTGGCATCCTATTTGCCTTCTAAACAATGATTACAAGGTGTTAGCAATTTCCTTTGCCAAACGGCTTAAATTAGTTTTGGATACGATCATAGACAAATCACAAACCGGGTTCATGAGAAATAGGCACATATCAAATAACATCAGATTAGTGCTAGATATTTTAGATTACTCAGAACTATGCAATGATAACAGTTTCATCCTTTATTTTGGATTTCTACAAGGCTTTTGACTCGGTTGAACACAGCTTTATTCTCAGTTCACTAGAAAAATTTGGGTTTGGGCATTATTTTAGCAAAGCCATTCGAACCTTATATGCCAATTATAACAGCTCTATTAAAGTAAATTCTAGCACAACTCCGCGTTTTGACACCAAAGGGGCATTAGACAGGGTTGCCCGATTTCTCCTTACCTTTTCCTCCTTGTTACTCAGGTTTTAACCATACATATTAAAGCATGTACACTGAAAGGCATTATAATAGCAGAACAAGAAATTGTCATTAGCCAGCTAGCAGATGACACCACTCTTTTAAAAAAAGATTCTGATCAGATATCTTGTGCTCTAGATATAATATATGTATTTTCTAAAGCTTCAGGATTGTACTTGAATGTAAACAAATATGATTTACTGGCAGTGAAAGACTCTGTTAGTCGCTCAATTTCAAACATTCCTGTCAAAGATACAGTGACATACTTGGGGATCTCTATCAATAAGCACCAAAACTCTAGGAGTACTCTTAATTTTCCTCCAATCATAGACAAGGTACAAAAGAAATTTAACCAGTGGCTTCTAAGGGATCTGTCCTTAAAAGGAAGAACTTTAATAACAAAAGCAGAAGGAATCTCTAGGCTTACATTTGCTGCTCTCTCCTTACATATTGATAATAAAACACTTTATGTTTATGAATCAAATGGTGTCTTAACGCCGCTCCAGGCTGTGATGTCAGCATGCTACCATTCCTCAAGCTAAAGAGGCGTGATACATGGGAGCTGGTGAAAAAAAAAAGTTTTTGACTGAACTGTTTTCTAACCGGTCTCCAGGCTGTGGTGAGGATGGGTATCATCAGGATTTTACCAATACTACTATTACCGACACTCTTATTGGTTCTTTTTCATTATGAAATAATTCTGTTTTACAAAAGATTTAAAAAATATTTGTTTTCAGAATTGAATTAGAATTTATTTACATTTTAAATATAAATTTATTTACAACAACAAGGTTACTATATAAACTCAATAATGGGCTATTCTGTGTCAAATCAGACATATTAATTTATCAGAAAACGTACAAACTAATCCTTTAATTATTTCCTACTTTTAATGTGTTGGTTGTCACTGTGATGTCAGTGTGTTCTGACATCTTTCTATCAGGACCAGCATGAATTTTTCCAGCTGTTTCTGCTACAGAAGCTCTCTCACACACATCAATAAACCTTGGGCGCCCACTTTCTGCCTAATCTATCCCATCCATTGAAAGGTGCCATGATAACCAGGTAATTAATTACATTCACTTGTATTGTTGGTGGTAAAATGATATGGCTGACCGGTGTGTGTCCTCAGAACTGAATATCTCTGCTTGTATTTAGAATTTTATTGCTACCGTCATGGAGCCGGTACAGCGTTGGTGCGCCCTCTGTATGTGCGGGTGTGTGTGTCGGGGTGCCTGGCACATTAATGGGAAACCCATTTTTTCATAGCACCCTCACTGAAGGGTCAAGCACCCCAGAGCACTCGCAAAAAAACATTCTGGCAACATCACGAACACGTGTGTTGATAAAGTAACGGCTTCTTAATCGCAGAGATTTGATTGCACTTACAGTAAGGAGCAGAGTTGTTGTCAACTCGATTAAAACTTTCTCGACTGCCTCTCTGTTCTGATATTAGCTCCACGCGTGTGTGGGAGAGCTAATCCCCGACATGCAGAGCAGAGGAGCGCACGCTACTGTAGCTTGATTACACCACAATGTTGCCGATAAAAAAGCAGCAATGTCAGAGTTTAACAAAAGTCTTTGATAATTTAAGCTGGGGCCACTCATAACCAGATTACAATACCCATCCCTACAGAAAAATATATTCACATTAAATAAATACCTCTTATTATTTTTAGAAAGATTGATGTTTAAATTCTGCACAAAGCTGGGTCAAGCGTGAACTGTCTTCTTCCCTCGCCGATCAATTGTATACAAAGCGAGAGGCGGAAACACAGCAGCAGACAACTGAAACTGATCAATCGCAAGTCACGTAGGCACACACATACCGGAGAACTCCACGGGCATCTCATTTCTGCCGATACTTAATTTTTTTATTAATTTGAAGCAAAAAACACGGCAAAATCTGTTTGTTTTTTTGGCAGCAATATCAAAGTGATGGATGACGGAACAAAAAAATCAATTTTGACAGAAATCCATCTGTTGACGGAACTCTGCCACCCATGCGTGACGTGTAAAACAGCAGTGTCTAGTGTGATATTCTACATGGGCATCCAGCAGTGTTTTGTAAACAACGGAGTCACATGACAACAACAATCATGTTGGGTCCCTGTTACATGGCGGTTGATCTCATCCTCCGATTGGAGGGTAAGGAGCTCCTGGACCTCACGCTGTCTCCCCTAGCTGGAGACATTTTCTTAACTGATAGCTGCTAACTGCTACTAGCTGCTTTTTAAAACTCCAGATTGTGGGTCACATTCATAATACAAAAAACCTCACGCCCCCGTCCTGTCTGAATCACCCCTTTTGGTGCTGGTAATACCTCTATTGTGATGGAGTTACTTTTTCATCACGATGACTGAATCAGTTGATTTAACATGAATTTCATCTAGGCAGTACAGATAACATTAAAGACAACATTCAGTACTTAACCATACTTTTGTCCAGACTTTGATCAATTAGCAAGTTTCTCAGAGAGAATACAAAATTTTGATATCCCAAATCTGTTGGGATTAAGTTTGGGGCAAGTGTCCAAAATGATGAAGTAGATTTTAGAAGATATGACTGAACTATAAAAAACATGGAGTCTGGTGATTGAATGAGATTTTGTACCTGAACCCTGAGACGACTTTTATGGCACTAACAACAAAGATGTTATATTTATTCATGTGTACTCTGCCATGTTCATTTACTAGTTTTTACATAAAGGTACGAGGAACCGTCACCTGATTTTAAACTCTGGTCTCTTTCTGCAGACAACCAGGACGGAGCTGAAACACCTGAACATTTTCCATGGAGCTGTCAGTTTTGAACACCTGAACAACATAAATGTTGACCTGAACCCTCCTCCATTTTGTCATTTTGTTGTTCAACCGGCTGCTTCATCAATGCCTCGATGGAAAGCCTTCTTCAGTCACCACCTGCGATGGTCCAGCACTGTCAACCAAGCCCTCATCCTGTCCGTCATCACGTTCTGCATCGTTCTGCCTCTGTGCTGCCACCGGCTGCTTTACTCATACTTCTTTATCAGGTCTATGTACCTGGATTCCATGAGTGATGAGGTCCTACGAGAAAGCTTCGACCAAGGCCAGGACGCTCTGCGCTTCTGGCAGAGCATCTCCACCTCGTCTTCCAGATTCAGTGACATCGCCCAGCAACCTGAGCTGCTGGTTACTGTGGTGACCGCCAGGCGGAGTGAGGGTCGGGACTTCCACTACCTGCTCCAGGTGATGAAGCAGCTGAGCGGCCTTCTGGAAGGCTGTGGGGAGCGACGGTGTGCAGAGGTGTTGGTCTGTGACGTGGAAAGCGGTCCTCTGGAAAACCATGATGCCAGCCTGCTGGAGGACCACTTCAAGGTCATCCGGCGCTCCCCTCAGGAACAGCACAGGAACAGGGAACAAATCAACACCTTTGAGAGGGAGAAGAGGGACTATGTCTTCTGTCTCCGCAAGGGATGGGAGCTAGTGATGCCCAAAAACATGGTAGTACTTGAGGATGATGCTTTGCCGAAGCTGGACTTCTTCACAGTTGTAAAGGACCTGCTGTCACGTCGGTTCGCCCTCCAGACTCTTTACATAAAGCTGTACCACCCTGAAAGGCTGCAGCGCTACTGGAACCCCGAGCCGTACCGCATCCTGGAGTGGGTAGGCCTCGGGCTGGTTGGAGCGACAGCCCTCCTCCTTGCCTTTCCTTACTGGAACCCTTGCTCTTTCTCCTTCACGCTTTCGGCCGGCCACTTCCTCTTTTTCACCCTCTACTTAATGGCTGCCACGGAACTGCTGGGGCGCCACTACCTCCTGGAGGTTCGCCGACTTTCTCCGCAGCTCTACGCCGTTTCTCCTGCCACAGAGTGCTGCACCCCAGCCATGCTCTTCCCCGGAACCGCCTCGCTCAGAGTGGCTGAGTATCTGGACCGCTCCTTCTGCTTCAAGGGCAATGCCAAAGACACGGTCTTGTATCAGCTGGCGAGGACGATCCCTGGGGAAAGGTCTCACAGCGTGGAGCCCAACCTCATCACCCACATTGGGGCGTATTCCTCGGTCAGGCCCAATCCATCCAGACCCAAACTTCTCTGAAAGTGGGAGGAGCCAGGTGGAGGACAAAAAATGGATCTACTTTTCCTTCCTGCCATGTTTGAAGACGTGCTCAGCGAGAACTGATCTGGTGATGTACAAGTTAAGAATTGTCAAAGCATCAAGGTGGAAACTATATTTGGTCGAAAAGGGTTTTCTGTCTCACATCTGAAGGAACATTCTGTTTGAACCTTACTGTGACTTTCTTTCTTTACATGCCTTGGTTAAACCTAAGTGACCGACACTCAGTACTGTTCCTGAACTGTTTTGCAGAGAGACCGTGGAATGAAGCTGCTGCTGACACGCTGTGTTCACCCAAAAGTTAAAATTGAGTCAGAAAAGTCAGTTTCTTCATCCACCAATCATTTGTGGAGCTTCACATTACAACAGTGTTATATCCTCCTCCTAAACACCTGAAGAAGATGGAGAAATCTTCACTTTAAATCTTCACTGTAGCCTTAAAGCTAAAAGCGTTAGCATGCACCCTGTCTGAGGAGGGTGCATCAGCTCGAATGCGTGTACATGCGCTGCTCGACGAGATCACCGTGAACTCACGATTTCTGCAGATGTCACACAAGAACTGAAAATGTAAGGTTAATGTCATACAAAAAAATTCAACGTTAGTTCTGGGTGTGCGCAAACACTTTTAGCTTAGCACCCAAACTGATGTTAGACGTTATCTACACCCTTTTTCAAGATGAAATCTTCACTATAGCAGCTCAGCTAAAAGCATCTAATGTTACTTTTTGATTTTGGAGGTCTGCAGAGATCATATTCTCACCTATCGTGTTCAGAAATGTTTGGTGGACAAAGAAACTTCACCCAACTTTCCTTCACCATCGGTGAGGGATGGGGGCTAGATAATGACTGAATTAAATTTTTGGCGGTCCATTCCTTCGACCTTTAGACGTCCTTTTTATCGTGGTGTTTGACAGACTTGGATTCATTTTCTCACCGTTAATCACACAAACCTTTCTCACTGAGCAGACGCCATTGCTGCTGGAACTCTTCTTTTTCTGTCGGATTGATTCTAATGATCATGAAACTATTTAAGGTAATCAGATGCTGTCCGCCGTCATCGTCATGTATCATGTGATGCAACCGGTGAGATCATTGAGGGATTTGTTCTCATAAAAACAAGGTCAGACTTGTAGCGTCAGACATTTGTTAGCTTAACATCTCTGGTTAGGTTTAAACGTTCGGTCAGTTCAGACATCTTTTTTGGGGGTTGTGGTTTTACAGGACAAATGAAGATGTCTGTAGTTCTGGATCTAACATGACAGGAGAACCAGGGTTCATTGAGAACGTTTGAAGACAATATGAATTACGGTGAGCTTGCGGAGGGTTCACTATGGCACAGAAACAACGATCGTCTGCCATCCTGTGACCTGAAAAAAGAGACACTGGCGTTTATGGACTCGCATGTGGTGAAGAAGACGTTGGTAGTATGGTTTATTAGCAGAGGGAACTGAGCATGTAAGAGTTGGCTTCAGGTCATGTGATCACATGTTTGTTTGTGTACAAGATATCTCAAAGGCTGAGCAAGAGATGATTAGATTTACTGATGCAGGATTTTGTTTTACCTCCGCCAATGAGGCGTTTTCACCTGTCTGTTGGTTGGTTGGTTTGTTGGCTTGTTGGTTTGGGTTGGTTGGTTGGTTGGTTAGCTTGTTGGTTTGGGTCGGTTGGTTGGTTGGTTGGTTTGGGTTGGTTGGTTGGCTGGTTGGTTGGTGGTTGGTTGGTGAGTTTCCCAGCAGGATTACAGATTAAACTACTGGACAGATTACTGCTAAACTCAGGAAAGAACGCATTAAATTTTGTTGCAGATCTGGATCAACAGTTTGGATCCAGGATTTCTTTTCCACTTTCTTTAACCAGACTTTGTGGAGGGCGGGTCAGCCAAGCTAACAGACATGTAGGGTTGATCTGTGTTGGTGGAGGTTTGTGCTCTCTGAGCATTTTCTAGTTTCTTTAAAGTTTGAATAAAATACGTTTTACAATGAGTTGACAAGCCGTTAAGCTAACACTAAGCTAACATTAGCCTGGTGAAACAGAGATATCAGAAGGTTTTTGTTGGATTTTTGCAGATGAAGTTTTCTCTCTCAGCACCAGTGTGTCCCGCTCATATCGGCGGTTGTTATATTAAAAGTTGTGAATTTTCCCAAAATCTAAGAGAAATCACGATTGAGCCACTAACGTTAGCTTAGCTTAGAGCTAGCAGAGAATGAGGATTTCCTCTCACTGGCCTCTGTGTCACTGAATGTGCCTTTAATATTTTTACATCACACATTTTAGTACGGTCTGTATTTATACATAAACTCTGTCATCAGAAATTGATGTAGAGTAAAAGAAAATTAACATTTAAATGATAATTATTTAATAGAAAAAAATACTCACATAAAAATGACAAATTTGATGTCTTTGTGAGGTCATTAAATACGTCGCCACATGTGGACAAAGTTTTTTTTCCAGAAGAAATGTTTTCGTCTTTGTCTCTGTAGGCATTTGTCTTTTGCTGGAGTTCTGGCTATACTGCCCCCAATGGTTTCTGGTGGTACTGCTCCGTTTCATCCATAAACTTTCAGGAAACACAAGTACAGACAAAATGAACACAGACTCCAGATGGAGCATAAATGGGTGTTAACTGCATGATGGATTTTTTGCTAGTTGGAATAAACTGAAAAATAGTAAAATCACATCTACTTTTTGGATTTTGACCCCAAATTAGTTTACAGCACAACTGATGTACACATTCCATGGAATTATTTTCCTGCCAAAAGATGATTTAAAATACTCTAGAAATCTCTAACAAACATTTTAGCAAACGAATGCAATTTGTTTAAAAAATACAAAACCTGTAAACAAACACAATAATATCACTAGTACAAATACAGTTACGTTTACATAAAACATATTCAGAGCGTCTGACGAGTGTAAAAAAATTGTTCCAACAAAGACATGAAAAACCTTTCAGGACGAAAGTTTCTTTACCGTGCTTTAGTCAGGATTTTCTGTCCTGAGTCCTTCATCCTCCACAACAGCAGTTGGCACTATGAGTTGGTTTAAACAGGAGGTTGAGCCTCTGTCAAAGAAAGCTGCTGTAATTTTACTGTCACTTTACTAAGTTTGAATATTTTAGGTGACAAAAGAACCAAAAACCAAATCTAAAAAGCTAAATAAATCTCAGAGAAAGAGACGAAGATTTCCCCAAAATGTCAGTGATGTTTCCTTATTGGTCGGTTCTGATCTCAGTGACCTCTGACCTCTGTTTGGAAGGAAACGGGAACAGACATGTAAAATAATGCTGTTATTTATCAAGTCTTTATGTATGTCGTGGACACTATTTAAATTGTGTTATTACAGACCTTATAATCTGATTCTGTTTTTATCCGACTATTTTTACATTTATTACCTGCTGCTTCATTTAAGTTTATCAATCAGGTTGATTATTGATGATGAAACATATCAGCTGCTGATCATTAACGACTCCAATCATCTAAGTGGGAATTATTCAAATTTAACATGATGTATCACTAATTCAACATTAGATTACACTTTATTAAAGATATACAATATAAAATGTATTCAGAAATGTACACTGAGTGTTAAGGCCACATGTAGAAAAATCCTTTTTCAAGTATAAAGTCATAATTTTATCAGAAAAAATTATAATACTACAGGAATAAAGTGTTAATTTTAGTTTATGTACCAGAGTCTAAACAGTAGAAGACAGTCATCAGCGTAAAGATAAAGTGGAGCATCTCATTATTATTCTCATAATATGTTGACTTTATTCTCGTAATATTATGACTTTATTCTCTTAATATTATGACTTAATCTTTATAATATGACTTTATTCTCATAATATTTTGACTTTATTCTTGTAATATTTTGACTATCCGGAAAAAAGTGTTTAATGATAAGTATCATGAAAATTGATGAAAATATTGAGTTTAATCATTGTCTTTATATACAATCTGAACAGCTGGAATGAAAATATTTAAATGACAACTATTTAACTTTTCATTTGATTTAAGATCATGGTTTGATTTCCGTTCATATATATGATTTTATTTTATATTTTATCACTACATGAGTTAAATTTAGCTAGTGTTAATGTTTTATTAATGTTTTCCTGAATCACTTTGTTTTCTATACAAATAAAATATTAAAATCAAATTGAAAAAGATGAAAGATTCAGTTTGTTTTTATCTAAAATGTTTTGACAGTTTTTCAGAAGTTTTGTCAAAATGAACGAAGATTATTTCAAAATAAAAGCACTACACAATGAAATGTTTTATGTCCTAAAGCAAAGTTTTGATTTCGAGTTGAATTTAATTGAATCAAACATTAAATGACACCAGACGTCACCTGATTGGTGGAGAGTTTTAGGCGACTCTGAACTACATCTCTTAAAGATTTGAGACATTCAGTAAATTTGTTTCTGATTTGGTTTCAGGATGACCAGATTCCACAGCACCCCCTAGAAATGTTCAAAGAAGCAGCCCAATGAAATTTAACTCATCAGATTACTGATAGAGTACAGACTACTGATAGTTACAATACAGATTGCTGATAGTTACCCTACAGATTACTGATAGTTACCCTACAGATTACTGATAGTTACCCTACAGATTACTGATAGTTACACTACAGACTACTGATAGTTACAATACAGATTACTGATAGTTACCCTACAGATTACTGGTAGTTACAATACAGATTACTGATAGTTACAGTACAGACTACTGATAGTTACAATACAGATTACTGATAGTTACAATACAGATTACTGATAGTTACCCTACAGATTACTGATAGTTACAGTACAGATTACTGGTAGTTACAGAACAGGTTACTGGTAGTTACAATACAGATTACTGATAGTTGCAGAACAGATTACTGATAGTTACCCTACAGATTACTGATAGTAACAGTACAGACTACTGATAGTTACAATACAGATTACTGATAGTTACCCTACAGATTACTGGTAGTTACAGTACAGATTACTGATAGTGACAGCACAGATTACTGTTTAACTAGTAATGCTCTAGATGCAGACGCACCTGTATTTTAAAGGGATAGTGAAATTAACTCTGATTGGTTGAATCGTCACCTATAAATAAATCATTAGAATCAATCCGCCCCTTTGAGTCGACACCCTTCTTTGTTTGCCTCAGGTAACAGACTCATGATGATCAGACTCCTCCCTCACAGGTAGAGGGTTGTGGCTCTGATTCCTGGCTGGGGCGGGGCCTCTGTGTGGGGCGTCATAATGTTTGTGTGGGCTGTTGGTCTGGTGAACGCAGACGCCATCAGACTGCAGGATGTCTGTTTGACCTCACCTGGAGAGGGGCAGGTATTTTATCATGATGTTTGGGATGTTTAATTGAGTCTCAGTTAGTCCAAACAGGTTAAAGATTTTAATCTGAGCTGCTGAAACATGAGAGTCAGAACCGGTCCGACGGCTTGAAACAACAAGATACATTTTAACCCTCTGAGGTCAGAGGACATTTTTAACAGTCTGACAAACTGAAGTGTTTCATGTGAAAACAGGTTCAGTCTAAAGTAACATTGAGAGAGGGCATGTGACCCAAACCTGGCCTCCTGTGGACCAATAGTTCTGGTTCTTAATGGGTTTAAAGTGTGAGGCTGACAGCAGCAGTGGGATATTAGAATAAAATAGTACATAATTATACTACTAGGTAATAATAATAATAATAAATGTCTAAAATGACATTTAGTAATATTTGTGTTAACAAAAAGGTAGCTGACAATGTGACCATACTTGAGCTCTGTGTCAGCCAATCAGAACTCCTGTTTCTGCGGTCTAGTTTTAGGGATCCACGATGACAGCGGTGGACCTTCTGAACGCTCTGGAACATTTATGAGACGAAGAGTTCAAGGACTTTAAATGATTTCTACGGAAATCTACGGATTTCCAGGATGGCTACAAAACCATCAGTGTCCAAGCTGGAGGAGGCAGCGAGGTGGGACACCATGGATCTGATGGTGAACACCTTTAAATTTCACGGACTTCCTTCACGGACTTCATGGTCCCTCCTGATTTAATAATCAATATTTAATGATTGGTTCAACCCACTGAGATCAATGATCGATCACTATCAATGATGTTAAAGCTGCAGTAACGTTCATAATAACTTTTTGTCCTCACAGGAGAACATCAGACACTCTGAGAAACAATCAGGCTCCTATAGCGCCATCTAGAGCTCCTGATGCCATGAGAAATAATCCACCACACCTGAATCTGAAGCACCAATCAGAGCTAGGAGGAATGTCTGACAGAGTGTCAATCACTCTCGAGCCCCCCTCTTCTACCGCATGCTCTCACTCGACCAATCACAGCAGTCTCCTCTACGGGCAGGGCTTTGAAGGCCTTGGACTCTGTCAGACACTCCTCCCGGTTCTGATTGGTGGTTCAGATTCAGGATTTTCCTTATGAAGTTTACCTGCTGCAGCTTTAAGGTGATTTTAATTCATGTACTGTGAACATAGTCTCTGTTTTCAGAGATGTTTCTGGTGAGCGTGTCCAACTCTCCATACACATATAAAAACTTCTTTATAGTTTATATTATCAATTCTTCGCTATTTTGTAGTTTTTTGGTAATAAGTCAAAATAACTGTGCCTTTAAATAAAGCTTTATTGGTGGTGTGACAAACAAACAAATTAACCAGCACTGACATTAATGATAATAAAGTGAAACCGTCCTCGATATCGGTGATGATGGAGGACCTTCCTCCTCTCACCGTCGACCTAAAGCTGCTGGATCCTCCGGTTCGTATGGAGGCCCTAAAAAGACATCAGTCTACTATTAACCGGACTGCAGTTACTGAGTTACTTGTGGTCCCGGTCTGCCTCCTGGACCAAGACTGGTAGGTGGTTCCACAGGAGAGGAGCCTGATAAATGAAGTCTCTGGCTCCCATTCTACTTTTGGAGACTAGGGATCACAACTAACCCTGCATCCTGGGAGTGTAATGTTCTAGACGAGTAGTAGGGTACTACGAGCTCTTGAAGGTATGTTGGTGCCTGACCATTAAGGGCTTTGTACATGAGAGACTGTCAGATCACAGAGGAAGGTTGTGCTTCTCTGGCCTCAGCTCTGAGATCCAACCCGTCCCATCTGAGAGACCTGGACCTGAGCTACAATCATCCAGGATACTCAGGAGTGACGCTGCTGACTCGTCTACTGGAGGATCCTCAATGCAGACTGGACAGAGTCAGGTATGACCAGAAACAAGAGTTCAGATACTAGTTCTCTGTCCAACCCGAGGACTGTTGGTTCCCAGTCTGTGAGTCTCTGAGTGCCAGCTATCCTGAGGGAACCAGCTACTAGCTACCAGCTACTTGACGTCTATTTAGGGTTTAAAACATTTGTGGTGGGGAGTTTCAGGTATTTAACCTCGTGTGAGTTTGTTAGCACATTAACAGTCGTTAAGGTTGCTCGTTCACACAAACAACACTATTATGGGTTGTTACAGTCGTTGAAGACACCAGTGGTTTGTTTGCCTAATGGGGCATCATGTGAGTTGTTAGCATAATCCTCAGTTTCACTTAACTAGTGGTGTGAATGGTCTAGAATTTTCTGGGGAGAGATGCTAAGACTGCATTATATGTGGGTGAGAGGTGGTGATGTAGACCCCACCTCTGTTTAGAGATGGTGGCTCTAGTTTGACATAGATGCTTCCTTCACTCCTCTCTCTCTCTCTCACCTTCTGTCATCTCTGTCCAGAATGTGGACATTGTTGTCTTCAGAGAGTCCCTGGTCCTTTGGATGTAGGTGGACTGCTGAATCCTGGGCTGAAGAGCTTTTGATTTAGACTCAGGTGTCATCAACATATCTGAACCAGTGTCCAGGTGTTGTACCTTTGTAGGAGCTCGGCGCTATAGTTTCCACTCCCTCCATGTAGACATTAGCCACAACAGGAGGCACTCTGCTAAACCACCACTTATTTCAAATGTCTTCTTCAGACAGAAACACTGCTGTGCCATATGTGAGGCTTCACACTGCCATGTCCCGTGCAGCAGCAGCAGCTAACATTAACACATCTACAGCCAGCAGCTAACGTTAGTACATCTACACCCAGCAGCTAACGTTAGCACATCTACGGCCAGAAGCTAACGTTAGCACATCTGCGGCCAGCAGCTAATGTTAGCATATCTACAGCCAGCAGCTAATATTAGCACATCTGCAGCCAGTAGCTAATGTTAGCACATCTGCAGCCACCAGCTAATGGTAGCACATCTGCATCCAGCAGCTAACGTTAGCACATCTGCAGCCAGCAGCTAATGGTCACACATCTGCAGCCAGCAGCTAACGTTAGCACATCTGCAGCCAGCGCTGTGCTTGTTCATGGGGAGCTGAACCCTCTTTGAATGTCAGAACTTTAAATGACATCATCCGGAACTTCGTGACATCATCATGTAATTAATCAGCTAGTCGGATAAGTTGTTGGAGATAACTCGGCCTTTTTTCAATGACGTTAGCTTAGCATTTTACTAGCTTTAGCCTGCTTGATGCTATTTTTTCTCAGTGGAGGATCTGAGTGAAGGTTTCTGAAGATGGTTGCTGAAGAAGCATCTGAAGGTTCATTCCAATCAGTGGCTGAAACCTGGTCTGAGGAAGTGTGAGTATGCATTAACTTTGATTCATGAAAACATGGCAGCTCACTCAAAGTCATGGAAACGTACAACATTGTGCTTTATGAAGAGATGATAAGGTAACTTTAAAAATGACTCTTTTTCTTTCTACGTGAACAATGTGACATTATTGCACATCTGAGAGCCAACAGTAAAGGAATTAACATGTTTATGGAAGTCATGTCTCGCTGTCTCTCTGTGGGAGATAAAAGGCAACAATGGCCGATGATAACAAAGGGACGCCTGGAATCAGTATGTGGTCAACCTTAGATATAAAGATGGACTTGAACCTTACAGACCCGTATTATCTCCCAAATGGACGTCATTAAGATCAACCATGTGGTCCGAAGTACCTTTTAGTGACATTTATTTCTATGTGATTGACACCATTTAAATCTTTAAAGACTATGAATATGACGAAAGTAAATGCGATGAAAAGATCACGATAAAAAAAACAACAACATAATAAAATCTGCATCGGCCGTCGCCATCACTGGTAGGTGTGTCTCCTTTTAACATTAATTGAAGAAGTCGGCTGTATCATGTGACCAAAATAATGACATCACTGTCGATTCCTGTAACAGTTAGAGCATAACATAAGCAATAAGCCACAGGTCAGGAAAAAATGAGCAATTTATTGCAACAAAATGAGAAAAACACATTTACAAAAAGCTCGACCTTAGGCTGCTCAGCCCGACTACTCATAGTTCACAATCAAAGAATCTAAGGGTTTCTCTGAGAGCTACATGTAGCCTAGCACATCAAAGCTACACATGAAACGTTAACGTCACCAGTAAGCTAACAGAGTCAAAGTTATATACACACTAAAATAAATGCTAACAATCGGACCTCACAAAAAGTTAGCCAGAAGTCTATTCTTTACCCTCTGCGTCTTCAGACGAACCAGAGGCTGAACATGGAGGACCGTTGTAGCAGTTGGTCTGGAGCAACCATGTGACCAGAGGTCAACCAATCCCCACTGGATTCAGAACCTGTTAAATAACAATAATAAGACCAGAACAATAGGGGCCAGAACACCACCACTACTACTCCACCCATCCCTACAGCGATTGGCGAGTCGGTCTGGACCAAAGATGAACCCAAATGGTTGGATTAAGGAATTTTTTTTCCATTTTCACGAAAAAGATGGGCAAGATAAAGTTTGTAGAGGGGCGGGGCAAAGGTCAGGCAAGCTGATCACATGGAGGAGGAGGTGCTACTAGGTGCTGTTCTAGTTTTCACTTTAATTCCATTCCTGACAGAATGTAGAACTAGGCTCTCCATTACTCCTCCATCGGCTCTCCTCTCTATGTACGTTTACTCCTCCATCGGCTCTCTCCTCTACGTACGTTTATTCCTCCATCGGCTCTCCTCTCTATGTATGTTTTACACCTCCATCAGCTCTCCTCTCTTGCCATCCTACCGCTGTAAAATGTTTTCCTCCTTTTGACCTTTGTGTCCAGCTCTCTTCTCAGCCTCCTATTCGTCGCTGTGAGTCATGAATGATGTCATGAGAGTAAGGATGAGGAAGAGGAGGGTCTACATTCCAGCAACATTTAAATGACATTTCAAGACAAACATGTTAATGAGACATTATAAAAGCAGTCAGAGGGTTCAGATGAAAATAAACCAGAGTAACGATCAATCATCGATCAACAATAATCATCTAATTAACTGAACATCCAAAGAAAAGGTCACTCATCTCTGATAACAATGTCTCATTTTCTCTGCAGTCGTCTGTGAACTCACCGTGGACACGAACACCGTCCACAGGTTACTCAGACTGTCTGACGACAACAGGAAGGTGACCGACGCGGCGGAGGTCCAGCTGTTTGCTGATCATCCAGAGAGGATCGACCACTGGAGGCAGCTCCTGTGTACTACAGACTGGTCTCTGTTACTGGGCGGTCCAGTGGAGATGAGTAGTTGATATATCGGTGACCTACAGAGGAATCAGAAAGAGCAGACTCGAAGAAGACTGCGGGTTTGGAAGGAGGGAACAGTCGGTCGTGGAGTCTGAGGTGAATATCGGTTAGACTGTGTGGCACAGGAACGAGTCCACAAACCTCCTGCCCTCCTCCCTCACCAAGAGAGAGAGGGAGTGTTTTGGACTGGCCTGCTGGGACTCTGTCTTTCTACACCTTAGTTCACCTCCACACCTTCAACACCACATTTAGTGAACCTCTATATCCTGGCTTTGGGACGGGGCCTGGGTTGGTCAACTCATCAGTGACTCTGTGTTCGCCGTAGGAGGAGGAGTCTCATCCTGTGTTTGTTTATTTGTTTGTTTGTTTGCCTTGTAGTCGTTTTTCTTTTACCAAGAAATTAAACTCCGTAAATCACTAGAATGGTGTTTTCTCACTTTAGCCACACTAATGTCACTGTGGGAGGGAACCTGTGAATATTCTCTTCAGGAAATGATAGCAACAAACCAAAGAAGAAGAAGAAGAATCCTACCAACGTTTCTTTCCTTCCGTCATCAACCATGACCGAAGGAAACACAACTGCTGCCTTTCTATTCGTTGAGGAAGCTGCAGTCACATCGGAAAACCAACCGTCGCCGTGTCAGGATTCACAACCTCATCCGGAGGTGGAGACTGCCTCTCCAGGACTGCATCAAGATGATTGATGTCTGAAGAGTCTCAATGCTGATAGGCTGTCACGACACAGAGTCACGCAAATCTGTTTGAAAGTCGAAGACGCAAAATAATGCAAATTTAACATCTTTGAGAATCTTGAAAAGCTCTCTATAAATTAAATGAATTATTATTATTATTATCATCTGGATAGATAGATCAATAGATAGATAGATAGATTTTGAGCCCTGTATACGTCATCACTTCCTGTTAGTGACATCACTCTGTTTTAAGGTTTTCTCCTTAAAGTAAAACAGTAACTGCATTTTTTTTCAATTCAGTGTTTTTGTCTGTGAAGTCTCCGTTTCCGTTATCCTGCTGCTGCGGGTCACGTGTCGCCTTGTGATGCCTTCACTGACCCTTGTCAAGTACGATGAACTATCATCAGTACTAAAACCAACGAACACAAGCTTCATTCTTCAAAACAGGAGAAACAGATGGAATAAAAAGAGGGAAAAAAATAAAGGATGAAATCAGTAAATAGAAAAATATTAAATAAATTAACTCTCTTTTCCAAACAGGAAAACTGAACTCGTTAGATCTCACTGGTTCCTGGCCTGCTGCCAGTGTTTGAAAAGTAATTAAACTTAGACTCAGTGTTAAAGTATTACTTTGGTAAATGTGAAAGTCACCTATGGTTAATACTGGAGTAACTTAAGTACAAGGAAATGTCACTGATCATCAGGGGTCTGTCTTTTAGTTACTTTACAGATTACACACTTAAAATACATGTAATCTGTAAAGTAACTAAAGTCATCAAATCCATGTCAGTGAGTAAAGTACAATTAAGTAGCAGAAAATGGAAGATACTCAAGTAACGTACAAATGCTGCAAAGTTTTACTTAGTCCCTGAGTAAATGTAACATTTCATCATTACCAGCCGGTAATGATAATTAAATAAATAAAGGAAAATACATAAATATGATACTAGAAAAACAATTAAAATAAAAAATGCAAATAAATATATAATGTGATACAATAATTAAATCAAAAAATAAACAAAGTTCAATAAACAAATAGAAATAAATAAATAAATGAAAATGAATTACAGACAATAAATAAAGAAGATAAAATAATTTTCTCTTTTTTCATTGCGGTAATTATTAATTTTATTTCCTATTTGTTTTTTTAAATGGTTCTGATTTAGCTTCTGAATATTTTAACCTGTTTCCACGTCACGTGTGTTTCGTCCCACGGTCCGTGAAGGCTGCTTTAGTGCTGGTTTATTAGAAAGAACAAACAGCAGCTGGGGCAGACAGGGCATACTGGGCAGACTGGACGGACTGGGATTGACGCCTGATGGAGGTCTGAGGATGGTGATGGACGCTCCGCGGTGACGTCAGCAAACAAAAGTGAAGGAAAAGCAGAAAAAAGACTAAGGAGGGCGTTTGTCCTGCAGAGAGAGAGAGCGAGAGAAGTTTTCCTGATGTCGGAGGAGGAGAGGAGAAACATTCCTGATGATCGATCAGGAAAAAGAATTCCTAACGGAGGGAATCCCGACAGGAACAAAGAGGTGAGACGTTCACATGACGGCGGTAAACCGACGGACTCTGGAGCCGATAAATGTCATAAGAACCTCCGATCAGCCAGAGGGAGGGTGTCAGTCACCTGATCAATAGTCAAAGTGATTGATTGATTGATTGATTGATTGGAACACCATCAGATATCAACACACAACTTTTATTTGTCCTCACAGAATTTTTAATCATTCCAGGCTGTCAGATTCACTAAAGGCCACTTTATGAGGTACAACTACGGAAGCATAGTGCTGCCAAAAAACATTGTGTTGGTCATGATAATGACAAACTTTCTGTCAATAATGACCGACTATCTCAAAATAAATAATTAAAATGAAACTACTTTAAGATCATTTCTCCTTATTTTGAGAAAGTTTTTTTTGCTACAACTAACCATTATTTTCACTGTGGATGAATATATGTGAATATATTTTCATTGATTAGTGGTTTATATTAGTAGTGCTCATTAATGTCATCAGATGTCTGTTGTTGTTGGGGTTTTTTTTGTCCATAAGCAGATTTAATCGTTCTATGAATCACCAAATGAATAAACAGTCTGAATAGTTTTAGCATTAAGTTGTTGTAAAAGTTGATTCTCTTATGTTTTAACAGTCAAACACTGGATTGGACAAGCTAATGCCAAGTTCAACATGTTTGTCATGTTGTATGGAGGCTGTAGTTAGTTAGCGGTCTGTAGCATCTCTCATGTTTGGAAACTGTCCTCCTGTTTCAGGATTTTGACCTGGCTTCCATCTACGTGTCCGACGCTCAATACAACAGGAATATCTACTTTGACACATCGCCTCAGGCTGTGAGGTGAGTCTGTCAGTGAAACATGATGATGATGGACAATGATCCGGACCCCCAGAGTCTGGATTCGGTGCTGAAGTTTCTTTTTTTGGAACAACTAATTACCTGACTTAGTTATCCGCTAGCTTAGAGTTCATTATAACATTTCCAGAGGACTACTTCCTGTTTCAGTCACATCACTTTTTATATTTTGAGCTAAAGCAACGTCTTTTCACCAGATGAAAGATTTTAGTCATTGGACGTCTGGATCTTAAGACATCAGAGAAATGAGCTGAGCTAACGTTAGTGGTGGCTAACAGCCCCCCAGACGTCCTCTGTCTGCTGAAAATTATTGGAGAGTTTAAGTTAAACTGGTTCATTCAGAGTTTTTACTGGTTTTCATTAGAGGGGGGTGGGGGGGTGGAGTACCGAGGTAGTTGTTATGATCTTGTTATGATGGATGATGGCTGGATGATGGTCAGATGATGGTTGGATGATGGATGATGGTTGGATGATGGATAAATGATAGATGGATGTTGGTTGATGGATGGATGATAGATGGATGATGGTTGGATGATGGTTGGATGATGGTTGGATGATGGATGAATGATGGTTGGATGATGGATGATGGTTGGATGATAGATGATGGTTGGATGATTGATGGATGATGGTTGGATGATGGATGACGGTTGGATGATGGATAAATGATAGATGGATGTTGGTTGATGGATGGATGATGGTTGGATGATGGATGATGGATGAATGATGGTTGGATGATGGATTATGGATGAATGATGTTGGATGATGGATGATGGTTGGATGATTGATGGATGATGGTTGGATGATGGATGACGGTTGGATGATGGATGATAGATGGATGATGGTTGGATTATGGATAAATGATAGATGGATGTTGGTTGATGGATGGATGATAGATGGATGATGGTTGGATGAATGATGATTGGATGATGGATGATGGTTGGATGATAGATGGATGTTGGATAATGGTTAGATGATGGATGATGGTTTGATGATGGATGTTGGATGATGGGTGATGGTTGGATGATAGATGGATGTTGGATAATGGTTAGATGATGGTTGGATGATGGATGGATAATGGTTGGATGATGAGATGGTTGGATGATGGATGACGAATGATGGTTGGATGTATCAGTGATCAGGTCTCTGTGGTTCCAGGCTCTACCTGCGGTACCACCACTGCCTCCCTAAGGTCCTCCTCTACTTCTTCATCCTGGTCGATCTGTCTCTGGCCATCTTCGAGGAGCCGGCCTTCTTCCCTCTGCCCACCTGGGTAAGATGGCTGCCACGTAAGAAGAGGATTTATTAAACCAGGGTTTAATAAATCCTCTTCTTTAAGGTGTGATTGATTGGAAGAACAGAATCAACATTAATTCTATAGAAGAAGAAAGAATATGGAGCTGATTCATGCCAAAACTGAACAAATGAACTAAACATGTTGGACTGATGAACTTTAATCCTCCAACAAATAAAAATCATCCCACAATAAATAATATTAAACCATCATGACCAGCGGTCAGCCCCGCCCCTCTTTGGGGCCATGTTGCTTCACAATACCTGAACATGATTAAAAGTTTAAACTGGTCACCAGGACTTTACTGGGACAAATACTACATCTACTACTGGTACTACTTTTATTAATACTTATGTTTAAAAAAAAAAAGTTTTGACGGACATTAGCTCCATAGCATAAGCTGTTATGTGGCTTCAGTGAATACGGCTAATATTGCTAAATGCTAACTGAAACATTGCTGAAAAATGGAGACCAATAATGTAGAGGGCTTTAACACATTTATTTTAGTTTTGACCAAATATATACAAAAGTAACACCAAGAATATATTCTGATTTAATCTAAATCTGAGAGCCAATAAGAAAAAAGTATCTGTAATATGGTGACTTAGTTGTAAACCAGTTGAAACCAGTACCAGAGACCAGTCTGCTGTGTTGTTTTCAGGCTACGATGCTGGTGGAGCTCATCTGTCTGCTTGTCTTCACCGTTCGACTCATTCACTACGCCAAAGTGATCCCTCGAGACAAGTTCTGGAAAGATCCCAAAAACATCTGCATCATCGTCATCCTCATGGTAGGAGGGGTGGGAGGGGCTACACAACTGAAAAGCCAGAAAAGCTTCTTCCTCATAGATCAGACCCAGCAAGTCCTGTGGTGTTTGTTTTTACATTAGCATTACTTGCTAACGTCTTCCTGTCTCAGCTGATGTTACACTTGAGACAGATTACAATGCTGCCATCTAGTGGTCGGAGGTTTAAACATGAAATTAACATCTGACACAGGATGTATTAATAAAAAATCATTACAGTATCACAAATATACCAAAAGCTAAAAATAATGACTGTTGTCTGTTGATGAATAATTAAAATAGTTATTTAGTTAAACCCTGAACTGATAATGAATGGTGGGCACAGCTATGATGTCATGTGCAGAAAGTAGGCCTAACTTAGCTATTTACTAGCATTTAGCAGTTGTATCCCTAATGAAATATTATGATATAAAAACAAAAGCCTACTCCATAAATTATAAATATAAATATTGACATGACATCATCACCTAAAGTTTGGTTTATATTGTAGAAAATTAAGTTAAAGTTTTAAAACTTGTGGAATCAATAATGGTACACATAAGGGAGGAGTCCACCAATCACATGCTGGTCTGAGTAATAGATTACTGAAATCCAAAAAAATCCAAAAAACAACAAAATGCTTAAAATTCCCCAAATATCAAAAGGAGACGTTTGGTGAAAAATATTAAACAGAAATATGATGAACATCATCATCCTCTTCCTCACTTCTTCTGTGGGGGGATTAAAAACGGGGGGGGGGGGGTTCTTGTGTTTGTTGTTGTTGTTGTCACTGAAGACTACAAACATGATAGTTTGTGTTTGTTGGAAAAATGAGTTGAACTTTCAGAATTTAAATTCTATTCTAATTTTTCTTGCGGCTTTATTTTCTCTAAGTGATTATGATGTCGTTTATGATGTCATCATAGAAACGAAAAAGAAATTGCATCATTTAATGAAGATTTCTAACAGAACTGGATTCACACAGAGAGAACCAGTTGGTTCTAAACCCGGATGATCCAGTAGTGTGTGTGTGTGTGAGTTGAGGTGTATGTTGGGGGTTTGTGGCAGCTGGTGACCGGTTCAGTTCCTGCTTTCTGGACTTCCTGTCTGTGGGAATGTGCTGAGGAGACATTCTGCCTGTTGTTGTGAAGCAACCTTTGGACCGTGATGTCGCTGCATCAGCACTTTAAAAGCAGAGGGACTTCCTGGAGACTGTGGTGACCAATTGCTGCAGGATATCTGGTGGAGTTAGAGTGCCGGTCATACGTGACAGTAACATGTTCTAGATGAGTGGGTCTGTCTTCAGAGGAGGCTGAGGACCAGGACTAGTATCATACTGGACCTGGTTAGGACTGGTTTCAGCCAGGAGGTTGACTTCTGGAATGTTCTGATTGTTGACGCACTAAAACACCTGACAGGGTTTGATTCTCAGATGGACACAGATCTGTCCACATGATTGGAT
>CM075191.1:5243054-5255554 GCA_037577475.1 Chaunax sp. Z400 | reverse complement strand
CCTCCAAAACTTCGGATAAATGCAACAGTAACGCAGCATTCTCTTCAGAAGTCAAAGCCCGCATCTCCAAAGGTCCGTGCGTAAAAGTTGGAACACCTTGCGTGCGTAATTCTCTGGACGTTCCGCTGCAAAAATCAGATTATTCCCATCCCAGTGTGATTGCTAAGAGCTCGTCTGTTTTATCTTCTTACGGATAGCTCCTCGGTGTTAACGTCTCGCTCTGTCTCTCTGTTCCCTCTCCCGGTGTTCTTCCGTTCACCGGCTCGCGCTTCTGCTCTCTGGTTGCCTCTTTAGCGGAGAGCAGCTTATCCACATATCAGGGCCTCCCCCCCCTGGACTTTAAAGCACAGACACATACAGGAACTAAATGATTTTTCAAAATAAGAGAATATAGTGGCATTTGCATGGAAATATCACTACCTGTGCTGAAACTAGAACAAATCACTAATAGTTTGAATGTGTTGGACAAATTAAGACAACTGAGGGGGATTAAAAAAGGGATTCATAGAAATGTAAAAACCGTAGTACAAATCTGATTTTATTGAAAGGATATAATTAAATCTAAACATATTTTAAAACCATGCATGTTTAATCTCAATATGTTGTGACTGAGAATAATTTAACTGTGTTATCATAACTCTGAATTTATTCTGTGAAAATACTATGGATGGAAATGAAGCCAGAAAGGAAACGTGCATTTATCACTTCTTGCTTATCAGATGTAGTTATTATTATTTACACTTTATATGTATCTGAATGTAACAATGTCGCATGTAAGCATTTAAACGTTTTACTTTGAAAGTTCCTTACAGGAAGTGTAAATTCTCATGTGGCTGACTTGACTCTGGTCCTCAGATTTGTGTAAGGGCCCCAGTTCCTCTCCTCTGTAAGTCAAGGTTTGCCACCACCTTAAAAGGGACAAATAAACCTGAGCACCCATTGGGTGCTCTTAAAGGGAACGTTTGGAGTTAGTTAGTCCCTGTCTGCATTATAATGCCGTTGAATGTCTCCAAGGAACCTGATTAAAAGGTTATTATTTTCCAGGGGAAACCAGGAGCTGTTTCATCAAGTGATCATAATATGAAATTTAAATCTATTTTGCTAAAGAATGTAAACATTAAAATTGAGATTTTAAAGTTTGACTTTCTTGCGTTTATAGTTTCTATTCAATCATTTATTTCTATAATTATAATTTAAGTGTCTTTATCTTACTGTCTGTCATTCTGTAAATGACTCTGTAAACGACTCCATGGGATCAATAATGTCTCATCTTATTTGAAAGCAATATCATTTGGTGATTATTGGTTAGGCCACCCTTTTGGTTACAAGGATTGCAACTTTAAAATCCGATGAGGTCATCATTAATACACCTTTGAACAACAGCAGATAAACAAGAACAATCTTTACTGGATTATGATATCAAAGGGAATATTAAGAACTTGGAAGACACAATGGATATTAGATGATTTTTTATTCTGTTTCATTCCATCTAATGTGACATGCAGAAAGTGCATTACATCATCAGTAATTCCAAGAGAAACGGGGCAAATGGTTTTCCAAAAAACTGGCATTTGTTGTAATCTACATGGATTATCGTTTGGCTTGAAGGGAGAGGGTTGGCAAACAGAGCAAAACAAAGAGGATGGACAAAACCAGAGATGAATTGTGCAACAGGATCAACCGAAACTGGCAAAATCCGTTGAAATGGAGAGAAAAAGATGCTTCAACCAATGTGGACATCCTCCTACATTAAGATGAGACACTGATGAATGTGGCTTTAATTTGTTTGAGACTCACCTAACTTCAAAAGTGATATTAAACTGAGATGAGCGAAGACACTTTGTTCACCTGACTAGAAGCGATCAAAGAAGGCTTCACATTTAGGAAAAAGAATTAGGAGCAGCTGATGTTGGGTTAGTTCAAGTCAGATTATCTCTCCTCATTGGTTCCTTTGAAAGCTGCATCTTTTCAATCGTTTTCATTCCACGTCTTTGCTTTTCTCTCCCCCTTCACTCTTTCCGTTTTGAAACCTCGCTCTGCATGAGTGTTCATGAACTTCCCATCCAATATCCTGATCTAATTAATAGAGTGAATTTCCTTCCTCTTGCCAACTTCCTCCGTCACTGCAGCCAGTTGCAAGATGGGGCAAACAGCCGCTGTGCTCCCAACCTGAGTTCAAACTCCGGTCACACGCTCAGCGCACAACCTCTGCAGCTCAGCCTGTCTGAATCAGGCATATTAGATTTGCGGTGCATCTTCTAGCAAACATTATCCCTGATAAATCCCACAGGACCAGTGGCAGAAAAGGAGGAAGCAATGATCATATCAGCAGAGGACGACAATGACTGATTTATGATTTATTAAGACCAACAATTACACATGCATCCATGCATTTACCTCACAAAGCCACGTCTGTTGGGTAATCTTGGATCAAAGAAGTTTTACTTGCACTAAAACCCTGGCAGGAATCTCATCAATCAATCTCATCATGAATTATAAACTCCAGTACATTCAGAATTCTGCTGCTTGGCTCCTCACCCACACCCACACCCGCTCCCGTGACACATCACTCCTCCTGCTCCCTGTCCCACAACGCATCCAGTTGAAGCTCCTTCTCCTCACACCATCACCAAGCCCCCTCCTTCCACACAGACCTCCTCCATGCTCACATTCCCTGCCGCAGTCTCCGCTCCTCTGATGCCAACCTCCTCTGGACACCTTTCAGGACCGAGCACCGGACCCGGGGTGACAGAGCCTTTTCGGTAGCAGCCCCCTCCCTCTGGAACTCCCCAAAACATAAGAGACTGCAGGACCTTTCCTTCAAATCACTATCAAGACTTTTCAGATCAGTTTTTAATGTTTGACTATGTGATATGACCTGTGATGTGATTTGTAGCTGTTTTTATTCATATTTAATTTGTGATCTGATGCCTGTTTTTAACATGTTGTTTTTTTTCTTTTTGCCTGTAAAGCATCTCTGAGACTCTTGAAAAGCCCTCTATGAATAAAATGTTTTATTATTATTATTTTTATTATTATTATTATTATTATTAATTCCATACAGGTCATCCTATTTAATCAGAGACCCCCTAAACATATTGATGCAACATCAGTCAATGATCTGAGCTTGTGCATCACAAAGTAAATGAACTATTTTAAACATAAATTGAACAGTAACCTTTGGAATCCACTGAGAAATAGAAATAAACAGTAAACAAAGGAGTAAAAGATAAGCAAGCATGCAGACCCTCCCTGGTCTGTATTTAGGTTTTACAGACTCATATTCCATTTTTGGCCCTCGTATTGTGTTTTGAACTGGTGTTAATAAAACACAAAGTGTGAATCACTCTACAGTTTCTTTCTCACAGAACACTAGGATGAGATGGAAAGCAAACGAGGGACTGAACACTGAGCCAAAGGAAGGCAAGAGGAGGGAGAGGGGGAGGAGGGGGAGGACGCTGAGAGGAGAGGAGAGGAGAGGGAGGGCAGAATCACGGCTGCATTGTTGTGTGTTTTCCCACCGTCAACAGCAGAGGAAGTGGAACGGAGCAGCTAAATATACAAACAGCACAATGAGGCGGCGAGCGTGGAGCAGCTGTGGAACATGGCTGTCACCAGGTTCAGGAGTGTGAAACTGACAACCACCTTTTATTGATGCAGAAACGACACCGAGTTTTTCAGATACACACATCCAGTCAAACACACTGTAGAGTCACAGTGTGACTGTCAGGGTCAGGAGGAATATTATATTATTATATATATTTATTGGTTTGTATGAAAACATTAATTTCATTGTGCGTGTGCGTGTGTGTGTGTGTGTGCATGTGTGTGTGTGTGTGTCCGGTTCCCTCTGTCTAGTTCATGTGGGAATTGGACGTCTTGGCCAGTGGAAAAAAAACAGGAAGAAATGAGGCAGACGTTTTTTCCTCATTACTGTAGTAACAGCAGATGTTTTGACTTTATATAGAAATGTATGACTGGATTAGTGATAAACATGTGACAGCATGACCGGACATCGTCATCACCTGTAATGACACACATGTTAGCATCACTGTGAATGCTATCATTATCCATCATATCCATTTTATCCACATCCTCCTTCGTCATTATTTTATGGCCCGCCTCTGTTCTTCCTCCTTATCCATATCCTCATCATCATTACCTCCTCAGCCTCCCTGGCAGCATATAAACAATTATTCCCACAATTATTTCCCAATCTTTCCAGATTAAGTAAATTCCATTTGGTTTCCTTTCTCTGGTATGAAGTAACTTTTTTTTTTTATAAAGATTTCTTTTTTTAACAAATGCTGAAATCACAATTCTTTACACATGTATCCAGTACATATACAAATTATGTCCATTTATCACCTGTGAGTGATTAGAAAACGAGAGAAAAACATACGTATATAGATACTTGTAAAAATAAATAAATACAAATACATCAGTAATAATGGGTAACAATCATATTTAATATAAATAATAATGGTGATAATATTAATATTAACAGCAATAACAACAAACAATGAAAAGAAGATATAAAATATAAATAAATAAATAAAAAATAGAAAAAAATACTACTACTACTAATAATAACTCTTGTCGGGAACATGTTATGTTCTCAACTGTCACATAATGATCGAGAAACAGTGAAGGTGAATTTGAAATCTTGTAACAATTTTTAAATGACAGGACCATCAGATAAAGGTGAGTAAATGTTTAAAAGAGAACATGAACAGCATTTGCATGAGTTTACACTGGACTGCAGCATTGATTCAAAGCATGGATGCCTTTCACTGTGGCTACAGATCATTGAACAGATCAAGAAGTCCCCAGTTCAAATTTAGGAGCCCCTATAATTCCTTTGTAGTTATAAAGTTCCTTTTGTTGGTCCGGAATTGACAGCTTTGATTCCCACATTCTAGCATGACTTTTGAACTGGGTTGACTGGGTCAGCTGTGTCCATTGGTTCTCCAACTCTGTGGATTTCATGGAAACAATAGTGAATATACAAGTAGAATTTAGGGCCCTGCTAAAGGATAAACATCTATTTGATGCAATGAGCTGTCCTGTACAACCTTTTAAGTGTCAAACACTAACAGTCCCACAGTTTGACTTTAAATTGACTGCAAAACTTTGGCTACTGTCTGCTTGAATTTGTATGTATGCATCCATACATGTGCTAAGCATGTTACAGACAATGCAGTGTCTCATTTATGACTCATGCTTGACTGATACGAATGAAAGTGAAGCTACAAGGGAGACATTTCCACTGTATTGAATGCCCCAATTGGAAATCAAGTAAGCCAACTATCCTCTACAACTACAGTATCATAATGAGGTCTACAATATGAGGATCAATGACTCTTTTTCAAAAGTGAGAACATCACCCATATTCAAAGAAGGGGGTACCCAGACTTGAACTGAGGACCACTTGACCTGCAGCCAAATGCTCTACCACTGAGCTACACCCCCTACAATCACAACCCTAAAACTTCCCTGATGGAGTAGTTTCAGACTTGTTGAGACAGTCCTTTAGATCTTGACTTGCATGAGGCAGAGCTCTTCAGTTGTCAAACAATTTACAAAAAATACAAACAAATACAAAAATAAATGTTTCTAAAATTCCTGTACTTCAGCTTAGACACACACACACACACACACACACACAGGACTCGATCAAGTAAACGAACTATCCTATTCAACCGCACTAGTTAAAGTGATATGACATCATCATCAGTGTAGAGGCTACCTTTCAATCAGCAGTCAAATGCTCTGCAGTCAAACTACAGCGCCTACAGCAGGCGGGTCATTTTAACACAAAATAGATGTGCATCAAAAGTTCAAGCATACCAAATGGCATATTTGTTGTTGCATGTCGTAGCATTTAAATAAGTAAAGAAAATATTCCAATGTTAAATGTTACCAGAAGAGTTGAAGACTCTCATTATGTCCAACATGTCTGTTTGAAGAGAGAGAAAAAAAGAGACTGACAGCAGATATGTGTGTGAGCAAGATAGATGTTTGACCTCTGACCTCCTTTAGTGTCTCGTAACGTCTGACATGAAAGAGGAAAAGGACCCGGCAGACATTAGGAAGGCAGCAGCTCCCACAGACGCCCTCACATGCAAACACAAGCACGTATAAAAGCACACATAAAACACCAACATTAAGTGAGCGTAGCAAAACCGATGGCCCAGGTCCATCCGTCACAGTCAGTGTGGGAGTGACAGTCCAGTGTTAATGTTCATGAATGTGGTTAACAAGTTGGAAGGTGGATGTTCACTGTTGTTATAGAGGCAGAGGAACAAAAACATGTCACACAGGCATTTTGCAAGAGGACAATGTCAGCATATGTCATGACAACATTTAATACCATGCATTATGTGAAGCAATCCAAAACAGTGAAACATTATGCTACAGAAACATAAACATCATAAACAATATGATGTGACCCACATGGTACGATTTAACATGGAACATTATGATAGAATATGGTGCAACAGAATTGTGGGTAAATTTCTTTTTAGTGTGAAAATGTCTCAAAACACTTTAAGACAGTTTAAGGAGAATAACAACAGTGTCAAAGTAAAATACGTACAAACTCAACTTGATCCAACAGATGGCCAACAAAACCAAAGGACAGTTTGTGTTGTGTGTTCAAACTTTGTGTTTTAGTGAGAATTCTTGCAGCTGTATTTATAGATATGGGAATAATATGAAATGCTTGAATTAGAATTTCTACCTCTGGTGTTAGAAATGGGTGAAAGAGTGTGAGTTGAATTTAAAATAATGATACTGTCATTAAAACTGAGGCTACATCAACACTAATACATTTTTGTGTGAAAATATTCCAATATTATATAATTTATCATTAATTTATTTACTATGTTTTTATTATTTAACATTAAAAATATTTTAGTTTGAAAACATTTCTACCCTGGTTCATCACCCCTGTGAAAGAACCCTTATATGGAAGAAAACTGAGCTCACCATTGGTTAATTCAACACAGATAACAAATGACAGGGGTTGTTGACATTATTGTCTATTCTAGCAGCTGTTGTCTGGTCTGCATTTTAAAATGCAGACTTTACTTACTGCTACTGCCTATATAGACAGGAGGGTTGTATTTGATATAGAGGATCAACACCCATAAGATACAATACTGCTCATGATGCAATATAGTATAATATAATAAGATACTGCAGGATGATAAATACAGTGCCATGATGTAATATGGCACAATTCTGTTCAATGTAAAGCAATAGAATAGAAGACAATAGAATAGAAAACAATAGAATACAATAGAACACAATAGAATAGAATAGAATGCAATATTTCCAAAAATGAAAACAGGTGTTTTGAGTTCATGTTGAACATTAAATATTTTGTGCTGTATTCATTTGAAGAAAGGTTAAAAAGGATTTATTTTTTTATTTACCATGTTAAAATGACTGTTGCTGCACCGACACAGACGTGCTTCTGATTACAGCCTGCTCTAACAGGTGTATACAGTATGCAGGCATGTGTGTTATTACCATAAAAACACACAGCGCTTGACTCTGCTTGGCTACGCTGCAACATGACAGTGTCATATTTCCAAGCAGTTTTTAATGCCCGCATTCTTTCCCCACCTTTGAGCTCCTCTTCTCCTCTTAAAGTGCGGGTGGCTCTGCTCACAGGTGTAGCACTGTTACCTCTCTCTCTCACACACACACACACACACACACACACACATGCACACACACTTTGATCTGAGGGGTGGTGCGTTTAATCGGTGGGAATTTCCCCTTGTTTTTTGGAGGAGGCTCCCCTTCCTCTACCTTCCAAGAAAGACAAGAATCCTCTATTTCTTCTGCGCCCGTCTTCTGAAGCTTCCAAAGGTTGCCCTTTGGGGTTGGAAGTCTTGCACACTCCTCCCCTTCTTCCTCGCTCAGTTTTTTCTTCCTCTCCTCCTCCTCTTCCTCCTTCTCCTCCTCTTCTGGCCACACTCAATCCTCCCGTTGTTTGTTGCCTTGTGATCCTTTCACAACCAGGCGACCGAGCACTTTCCATATGTCTCCTATAAGGTTTTGGTGTCAAACATCAAACAGCTCCTACATAACATCTACACTGTATTAAAGGGAGAAGAAGAGCCAGCAAATGTGAATGAGGTCCCTGTCTTTCTCCTCCATCTTTTAAGTGGCCTATTAAGAATAAAAAGGAAAAAATAATGTGGAGCAATGTTGGCCTACTGTGTCTGCAAATTAGTGAAGTGAAGCTTTAACAGGATTTTCTCTTTTTATATTTTACACACCCCAGCTGCACTGTTGAACTTTTCTATCATGTTACACTGGTTGTCTGTTTTACATTGTTTGTGGGAAATTGAGCCCAATATATGGATTTAATTGAGATCATCCATCCATTTCCTGTTACTGCTTCTCCTTGCAGGGAGGATGGAGCCTATCCCAGCAGACAGTGGGTGAGAGGCGGGGTACACCCTGCACAAGTCTCCAGTTCAACACCGCTCAATTTAGACAACTTAATTCACCTACATTGCGTGATTTAGGATTTTATTTATTTTGTTTTATTATTACTATTATTATTAATTTTTTTGTTAGGATCCTTCCACACATATCAACACATTTGAAAACTTAGCTTAAACATTACAGTCACCACAGATAAAACAAAATGTTAACAATATAACATCATAGTCATCACAGATGAAAAGTATAAGACATTTATAAAAGAATAACATCAATATTTTATGAGTGAAAACTTACTATCATAACTCTTACAGATTTTTCTAGCAAAAACTACAAGTCCCATATGCATGGCATCCTACCAAAATGATTTTACTTATTTGTTTCATAAACATTGATTTTTGTGGTAGTTTAACTAACGTTGGTAAAGAATTCCATCTTTTCATTGCTCTATATACTGTACGTTTAAGAAAATCTGTGTTTGCGTTCGGGTGTGAAAACCGACCCTCTGTTGCCTGTTTGGTGGCAGATTTATATGACTCTAAACTGTGTTTTAATGCTGATATGATGGAGTTTTAGATTGTAAAACTCCACACAGAAAGATCAACCCCTTTTAGGTTAAGTTACAGTGTTGTGGTTAGAAACGATGTAGAGATGATCTGTCCTGTTGAGGATGCTGCACATCCACTGGAAATTGTTTCCAGTTTTACTTTGTTCTTAATTCTTACAGAAACACCGTTAACAAAAGCATAAAGGCACAGAGATGTGAAATAACAGAAAATGTTCCTGCACCGGTTTCCCGCCTCTAAAGATGAGTGACGTTCACTGACTCACTTGCCACAGTTCTTTGCAGCCTTGGTTACTTAAGGGCAAACAGGCAAACATGAACTTGGACTCAAGGTCATAATTTTAAAACAAAGTGTCACAAATGTGATGATGAACGCACACACGCGCACACACATATGCACACAACCAGGGCTTGAAAAGCACGTAGAGGCAGAGCAGACGCATATACACACATCACACATCCTCGAAGGACAGCCACTTCCCTAAACCTGCCATCTGCGGAAGTTTTGGTGGTTTTTCTGTGTAAATTTGCACAGTTGTGGTTTTTACAGAGCTGCTACGAAAAGTCTGCATGTAAGATGTGGAGCAGAGGAAGTGCGTCAGCAGAGCAGGAATACTAACCTCTCAGGACAAACTCATCCATTCACACACAGACTTCAGTATACTGGGGCAGTGCATAAAGGTGTGTATGACCCAGTATAGTCGGGGTCATTGTCTCTGAATGTTGCTCAGTCTGTGCAAACGTGTGAAAAACTGTTTAACTAAGTAGTCGTCCAATCATGCAATACTCTTTATGTGCTGATATATCTGAATGGTTTAAGTCAAGAAGCTGCATATGAGACGTCACTCACATCTCAGTATTAAACATCTCAGTAGTAACCTGGCTAAAATTCCAGAATAATGATAAATTTCTCACATGTTTGAATACATATACTGAGCAGCAGTAGAAACAAGTTTTTTTTATGTCATGCCATCCTGTTCATATTAAATATCAAAGGCAAATTATGATTCACACATCTTTATTCACCCTTTAGCCAAACAGAAAATGTTTTTTTGTAGTCAAAGTCAAAAAGTGTGGATGGTGACACAGAGAACAACAACAGTCAGTAACGTGTGATCACCTCCAGCATTTATCACTACTTTACACCTCCTGAATGGATAAGATGTTAATCTGGACTTGTAGGATGACATGCCATTCTTCCTGCAGAGCTGTGACAAGTTGTTCATGTGTTGCTGGATCAAGATCTCTCCTTCTCACCCAGTGATCCAGAACATCCCACAGATGCTCTATTGGGTTGAGATCTGGTGAATATGCTGGCCAAGGAAGGACAGCGACATTGTTCTGGTCCAGGTAGGCTACTCCTGACAGACATGAGCCACATGTGGTCTGGCATTGTCATGCATGAAGGTGATGCCTGATTGCTGTATCCTGGGAATGACATGTGGACCTATGATCGTATCTCAGTAATGGATGGCTGCCGTGTACCGTGAATGTGGACAAGGTCTGACTGTCATTCATTAGCAGTGGCTCCCCACATCATGACATCACCACCAAAACGGTCCACTTCCTGGATATGCTGCAGGATAGCGTTCCCCACGGTGACGATACACACGCCTACGACCATCAGCTCTGTGCAAGTTAAATCTGGACTTGTCACTAAATGTGATCTGCCTCCACTGTGCAATGAGCCATAACATCTGTAACATCTGTGTTACTCTGTTCTGTCTCCAGTCTATAGGATACTGTTATAGGGCTAAGTGGTAATGCAACATCATCCAATACTGACTTTCAGAGAAATTATATCAAACTGATACAATTACTGTTTTACATATTTCCTCTAGTGAAACTAATTGATTAAGAAAATACATTTATTTAGGTTTTTAGCCATACCAGTGCCGTCCCTCTAATGCAGTGTAAAGCTGTAAGTCTTGGTCCATCCGTTTTGTCCAAAATTAAATATCTCAGCTACTTGATGGATTGCTATAAAAAAAACAACAACCAACGTAACAATTGTGGGCATCAGTGGAGAGAGTATAAGAAATTTGGTGTCTTTTTGCTGCAGCATATCAGCTAGTCAAATATTTACCAAGACTTTGGTCTATGACCAAAATCGTGCAAAACTAATAATTCCATCAGCCTCAGATGTAATTTGTGTTTAGTGCTAACCAGCAAATGTTAGCATGCTGACACATGAAACTAACCTACTAAACATAAGCATGTAAACATTACTAGTGTGAGGATATTAGCATGTTGAGATTAGCATTTAGAGTGTATCCACTACCATGGTTTTAGATGCCTTTACTCTTTAGACTTGAGTGTTGAACAAAAATCTGTCTCCATCATTGCTGTGAACATCAGTGTGATTATTTTATTGTGTGTTTAAGCTGTAAAATAACCTCCAAAGTTTGGTTTTAATGCATTTTTTAGATTTTAAATTACGTTATTAACAGCAGAAAAAAAAAATGCAAATCACCAAAGTCGGAGAGAAAGGAAAGATTAAAAATAAAAAGAGTCTGAATGGAGGCCAGGTGAGGCTGGGGGATAAAATACAGAGGGATGGAGAATGGAAAGGGAGAAAAATGAGAGAGAGAGAGAGAGAGAGAGAGAGAGAGAGAGACTAAAGGAGAAAATGACTGTGTGGTAAAACAATTTCTGGAATGCACCTTCACTTAAAGTCTAACCAGGCAACACACATACACACACACACACACACACACACACACTGACAACGTAGCCCGTGTCTAAAGTATGTGATAAGGTAATGGGGCATTGGGTTTCCACTCTTTCTCCACAAACACTGTCTGATTAAGGGCACTTCCTGCTTTCTCTCCCCTGCCTGCTTCTTTGATATTAATACTTCATAGTTCATGCTGCTTTGCATGTGTGCACTCACGCCAAAACCAATAAACAACTTATGAACGTCAATACAGCCATAGGGTCTGTCTTTGTGTGTATATAAAGTGTGTATTTCAACGGGCATTTCTTTCTTACTCACTTGATGTAAAGTTTATTTGACATTTTGTCCAGTCACTTAATAATATTATCATCTCCCTATGAGGTTTTGCTGCCGTTGGTTTTTTTGTTTGTCTGTTAGCAGAATTACTCAAAAAGTCGTGAACAGATTTTGAATATTTTATGATCATCTTTGTTTAAGGACTCTTCGTCATTGCTGGATCGGGGCAGTTACAAGAGTTTTGCGTCTTGCTTCACGGATGATGCCTACAGTGCTTGGAAAACATGACGACATCACCATAAGATCTGCCACACATTGTTCAGTAAACATCTTTGTTTACATTTCTTCACATAAAAAGTGTAGAGTGTGTGAGTGCACATTTGATGGTGGATGTTGGATTGACTTCCACTCCCCACGCTGCTATCACTTCCACTGTCCTCACTGTTTCCTGTTTACATGAGATGACATCCTCTGAACATCAGCAATACACCAAACAGTCCCGGGCGTGTTTTCTCCCTC
>CM075191.1:5180554-5240554 GCA_037577475.1 Chaunax sp. Z400 | reverse complement strand
GTGTGTGTGTGTGTGTGCCTGTGTGTGTGTGTGTGTGTGTGTGTGTGTGTGTGTGTGTGTGTGTGTGTGTGTGTGTGTGTGTGTGTGTGTGTGTGTGTGTGTGTGTGTGTGTGTGTGTACTGGTGTCAGCCACAGTTCAGGTAGCAGAGAATCCCAGAGCAACAAGTGAAAATCAAAACATGGACAGCTGCTCTCACACAGAGCAGAGAGGTTACTGTGGAAGAGTTAGCACAGACAAATCCAGACTGAATGGAGACTCAGATGAGGCCGATATGAGGAGGTGACAGACGGGCCGGTAAACATTTGATTATGGCAGCGGGTGTGGAGCAGCGGTAAAATAATATGACTGGTCTTAATAGTAATGATGCAATAGATAAAAAACGAGACATAATGATTCAGTCTATATCCAGTCAGCCCCCCTGGTCCATGACACAAATGTGTTATTGAAAGTGAATATAGAAAATGTGTTTGTGCCCCTGGAGGCAACAACGTAACTGTCAACAATATAATTAGTCACTGTGAGCAATAAATCATTAAGTTAATAGCAATTATGTAATAATTTTACATTAGTATGATTAAAGTCATTTACTGTTAATCTCTTTAATCCATTTACAACATTTATTAAAGTTCTTATACAAATAGATGATTAAAGGCCAGGGTTTGATTTCAGACTGTATTTATTTCACTAAAACCTACAGTTTAGGTGTTTTATAGTCAAATCGTGTTTTCTGTCCTGTGCCTGAGTTGCAGAGAGAACCACACCTTTATTTTAAACAGGTTTATATGAGATACAAACGCTCATTTCTTTCAATCTTTCAATAATTCACTGTGGTTGTAGCTATAGCTACAGTAAGTACTGCACCGTCTGCTTTTTTTCTTTTTATGGTGGGCGTCATGTACATTTCAGAGTAAAAGGACACAAAAATGCAGACACAAAACGGACAAGATGAAGAAACATAAAGTGAGCTTTATTCATTTTAAAGCTGAAATTCAAACAACGGGAAAAACAGAAGAAACAGGCAGACTAAAGCTAAAACCAACAAAGAAGAAATACATAAGAACCTCAAGGACAGGACATGAACTAAGCAGCGTTACGGTGCATTAGCTCCAGCTACTATAGAAAACCAAGAACAGAAAGATACAAAAATGGTGCTGCATTAGTCACAAAATATTATATGTATATTTTTAACATGACGTCATAATTCATTTTTTAAATATCATGTTTGTGGTTAATGCCGGTGCATCACAACAAACTCACTGTCAGTGAAACCCAACACTTCCTGCATCCATGGAAATCTGTCTGGTGCTACATTACCACTTAGCATTAGCTGTCTGCCCACCTACAAGCCTAATCGCTCAGAGGTTCTAATGATAAAATCATGACATCATAATAACAACTTCTTCTTTTCTTTTTATGGTTTTTAATTTGAAGTAACTACAGAAAACGTTTTGTTATTAGAGAATGGCCTTACGTGCCATGCAGCATAAATAATTAGTCATTCTTTAATTGTAAAAATTGGCTTTTACTTGATAATTTATATAATGAAATAATGTGACTTATCCTTTTGCTTTTAATTGGTGACTAATTTTGAAATAAGCCAAATCACTCTAGTTGCAACATGTCTCATGATTTATACTTTAAAGCGTTCCTTCTCACTGTGAACAATAGAGGCTAATCTTTGACTACCAGCCACAGGTGTGTGATGCTGGGACAAAACACAACAAAGCTGTTTCCGTTTTACTGTGAAAGTTTGTTGTGCACCTGAGGAATGAGTAAGAGCTGAATCTCATGGCCTCCATCGGTTGACCATGGCTGTTGCATTCTGTGGGTCTGTCCCTCTGGAGCTGCATCTCTTATGACTGAGAAGTCCAAGTGGCATTTCAATCACAGAGGTCACATCTGTGGTGGTTTTGGGTCTGTCAGCACTCTTTCCTGCAGGTCCTCTAGTTGCAGCGTTCGTCTGTTTCTGTTCCTCTATCTTGAGCTGCAGGGTGCTTCCATACACGAGCTTTAGAGGACTTGTTCATGTCAGGGGCCTTAATTTCTCTGCTGCTGACATCTTTGTAAGGATGGCATTTATTAAAAAGAGGGGTTAAGGGAAAGATAGATGGCTTTGGCTGCAGGAAAGCATGTTTCTTATGTCTGCAGGTCATGGAAAAATCAAACTCCCTCTGAGGTCGTGACCCAGGCAAACATGAATGTCTGAAGCTTGCTTCACACTCTGCATCTGGCGGATTTGTTCTCGTAAATCTCTTCCCCTCACATATTCAGACACACACTCACTCTCACACACTCAGACACTCTCTCTCTCTCTCTCACACACACTCCCTCCATCCATCGTGGCCTTTCATGTATCAATGGTTCCATTGATAGGCTTGCGTGAGTCTCTCCGGGCGGATCCTGCTTTTCGGGCGCAGCCCTCCATTTGACATCCTGATCCTTAGTTTCCACACATAAAAAATATGTTGTCATGTGTTGATACAAAAATGTTAAATCTGGATAAAACAGTAAATTGCATTTTCCCAATTAAACCATTTTAGCCATTAAGGCAATAACTGTAATATTCTAGATGTTGTGCAGAGACCAGTGACTACAAAGCAATGGAGAGGTTATGTTTCTGTCCTATAAGTACTACTCTACTAAGTAATACTACTGACAGAATCACCAGTATCTAAAAAAATACTATATATATATATATATATATATATATATATATATATATATATATATATATATATATGTGTGTGTGTGTGTAAAACAGAGATCCCATCCCAAATTATCAACAGATGCAGCAGAGAAAGTGATCAGTTTTGTGATTGAAATTGTGAAATCATTCCTGCAGCAGTAGCAGAGCTGATATTTGTAATATCCACATGTCAGTGTGATTATGGGACATCATATCTCTAATGTTATCATGGATAAACAGAGATTATAAAGCAGAGAAAAATGAATCTTCTTATAACTCCAGAACTTTCGTCGAGAGAATCGTCGAGTTCTTTCCACATTGTGAACAGGACTGCCAGTAGCTAATTCTGCATACTTTTAATAATGGCAGCTCATCAAAATATAACAGGCTAAAAAAAAGAGGGTTAAGGTTTTAGTTCACTGTTATTCTACTCCCCAACAACTGAATGGCTGCTTGTCAAGAAGCAGCTGATTTGGCTGATGCTAATTCCTAAAGGTGAACACTTTTAGTGCAATATTACATGTAATTCACTTCTACTGCAATAAACAATGCAGCTATAATATCTTGGTTCAGACTGAAGGTGGGCAGAGCTCCAGACGTGATCTCACAGGGAGACTCCCCGTGTTGTTGTGGTGATGGGGGGGGGTCATGTGTGAAGGTTTGTGCTGTCTGCTGCACCCAGGTGTGGATGCATGGTTTTTTTTAGTTGTGTGTAGCATCATACCTGCACAAAAATGCTCAGAAGCACACCCACCCACATCTATGCATGCACACACTTGCATAGTGCATTAAATCATAGAAAACATTTAATGAGCACACAGATAACTTGCACACACAAAGGAACAACATTTGAGAGTTTCCTCCGAGGAAGCCATTGGAAGGTTGATGGTTCAAATCTCCAGAATGCTCAAACAAGTGAATGATCCTTCCTCCAGGAACCAAGCCATGAAGCAAGGCACCAAATCCTTCAGTTTCCCAGTGATCAGCAGAGGAAGATTGCGGTTTTACCAAGCAGAAGGTAATTTATCTGTTCCCTCAGGTCATTACTTTATTAAAAAAAAAGAAAAGAAAGAAAGTTCCCTTAGGCAACACTTCTGGTTTAAAGAAACACGCACTCATGTCCAAACAGAGGACGGATCATGTCATATTTTCCCTTTGTATTGTCTACACTCATAGACAATACAAAGGGAAAAGACACGCTATTCTTCTGTGTAAATCACTGTCTGTGTGGATGTCTGCCTGTATCCATCGATACACAATATACAGCCTCTTATAGCTTATTATGTCCCTTTGTAAAAGCAAACTTTGGTTAGTTCTTGCTTGGTTGCTTGGTTGGTTGCTTGGTTGGTTGGTTGGTTGGTTGGTTGGTTGGTTGGTTGGCTGGCTGGTTGGCTGGTTGGCTGGCTGGTTGGTTGGTTGAACTTCCCCGGCTTGTTTTGTATTATTATTTTGTATTTATTATTATTATTTGTTAATAACAGTAATGTCCAATTTAATAATAATACCCTATAAACCTAGAGTAGACACCCAACAACACACTTATCTGTCATAAAATAATGATTACATCACCTAGATTAAGAAAAAAAGAAAAGCAGGAACCTTACCAATTTATATCAAATCAGAAAAATTGTTGTTTTGTTCAATTAAACCTTCATAGTTTAATTAATCAATGAAGGTTTTATTGTGTTCCTTTGACCATATTTAGTGACAATGAGATATGTTTTCCAAAAGAAGTCAAACTCCCACTCATTACGTGTAACAACAACAACTACTTGTGGCTAATTCTTCTCACAGTCAGTGCACTTGGAATAACACTGAGGTGACCGGCACTCACCTACCGGTTTACTCATCCTCAGGACAATTTGAGGAAGTGGAGATGATGTTGTTTGATGGTGGTGGACCGAAACGAAAAACAACACTCCTTTTAAGGAGTCTTCCTGCTGGCTGCCTGAAACCTGCTGTCCCTCTCCTCCTTCTCTCCCACTCTGTCTGTCCACCACCTGTGATGTCACTGATAAAGAATTCCCCACCGGCGAGACTGCCGGGAGGATTTGGTTAATAATTGACAATATGTGACAAGAACTAAGTGGCCCCTGCACTGCACACAAACAGACACACTCATTTCTCTCTTTCTCCTCAGTCATACAGGTGGAGACGTAAAATGAAAAGCACATTTTTGTCATTGTTTGACCATAAATCCACTTGGCAGCAGTGCAACAAAGCTGTAAAAGTAAAATCAACATAGTATCATTTTCTAAAATGACAATTTTAATGAACAGCTATGGTGGAAAGTTGATTATTTGTACATCGGGCAGCAACCTGAGCCTTAATCTCATGGCTGGCAATCTGACGAATCTAATTCTGCTGTGCTCACCAGCTAATTGTTAGTGTTATCTGTGTGCTCGATAGGCAGTCTGTAGTTTTATCAGAGTTGCTTGCATCTGCTGGAAATGAGGTTGGAGAGAGAGTCTGAAAGGCAGCAGTAAATCTGAGTCATAGAATCAAAATAATTGGCTAAAAGATGCTCAAATGTTCTGTGGAACCAACTGAGGGTAAATTCACTGTGAGGTCACTACGAAACCCCTTTTACATACATGTAGTCATATCATCGACTGTTAATATAAAATCATTACAAATATCTAGTAAGAGTCATCTGAAGATGACAAATCCCTCCAACATCAGCCAAGATATTGTTCAACAAACGCATCAGTATATGGCATATCCTCCAATGCTTGGTGAGCCTAGTGGATAATGTTTTGGATTTATACTAAAGAGAAGGTAACCTCAAAATCATTGATCCATGGAAAACTCTAGAAAAAAAAAAGATCTGTAAAAAAACATAAATTTTAAAAAGCACAACTATTCATCCTGGTTAATATGTGTTTAAAGTTTGGTGAAGCTTGTATACTTAATTACTGTTCTATTCCTGCTGTTATTGGTCTTATTCCGGGACCGTGATGTCATCTTTTTTTTAAATTGTGCCTTTATTCTCTTTTAATTGTCCTTCTTGGATTCTCTTCTATCTTCTTTAATTATCTTTCACCCTTTTGTGATTTTTACCTTTGTGATGTGACGTCGTCTTTTTATTATCTTTTCATTACCTTTTACTATCTTCTATTTATCTATTATTTATTACTTTGTTATACTGATTTACATTTATTTCATCATCACCTTCATTCTCTCATGTATTCATTGACCGTTTCCTTGACTTTTCTTCATCTTTCGGTTTTACATCATCCGATGTGTATTTTGTATTTTTATCCTCTGTTTTAATTCTTTCACCTCTGTCTCTGGTTCTATGTTTTTGCACTTACAGTTGACATGTTACCTTGAGTTTCCTGTCTTTGTTTTGTCTGTCAAAGCACTTTGTAAACAGTTGTTTTTAAAGGTGCTATGTAAACAAAGATAATTATTATTATATTATTATTACTTTGCCAGGTATGCTCGGGACAAACAAATCATCACAGACAGACGGACATACTGACGACTATATCCCCCGTCATTTAAAAAAACAAAACATTTTAATTGTACATACGATAATCTTTATGTCTTCACAGAATGATAATATGAGTACACAGTGAGCTACAGTCTCTGTGGCGTTGCACCATGCCACAGTCTGTTATCATAATACTGCTCCCAGCCTTCACTCTCTCACAGACATCCCTGACTCACCTTGATGACATCACTGCAGTGAGCTCACTGTCACTGTTTGACTGGGAGCAGATTAAACTTGTGGCATGTTGTTGTCATACAGGTCTGTGAATAGCTTAATCTTGACCACATGGGTCACTATATGTGGCTCAGAAGATTAAAATCTGTGCCACGCTGGGGGGTGATGCCTCGCTGAGCCTTACGCATGACCTATATCACAAATGATCCCTCTTTTTTGCATCATTCTCCACAGACTTCACGGTCTTCTTCTTCTTCTTCAGTAAAAATATGGAGGCTCATTTAAAGTAGTGTGCCTATTACATGTTGTCCTCACTTTCAATAGGGACTATTTCGTCATTAGAATGTAGTTCCAGTCAAAACTGTCCACAGTGGAAAGAAAAAAACATCCCTTTATTGCAAACTGAGCTCCTGAAAATGCTTGTTGGCCACTATGGAAAGAAAATCCATCCTGTTTATGCACATTCCAAAAATTACAAAGGTCAGCCTGTGTCATCCTCCTTACAGGAAAACAGACTTCAGGCTGGAAATGCCCCTCAGCCATCTCATGAAACACTACATTTGCACATTCTTTTAAAAAGCAGGTTGTAACTTCATCAACAAATCAACGGAAGCGTCTTTTTCATCTATCAGGGAAACCCCACTGACCTTCTGTGGTCATCATGGTGGAGGAGGAGTTGTGGTGATGTGATGTAGTTTTTTAAGTCATTATGGTTGATTGATTTTACAGTTGACATACCTCTCTTAGATTTATTTTAAGGATTTATTAATAATGAAAAATGATATGTTCTCAGGAACACTTTAGCAGGGCATGTGGTTGTTATGGGGTATAATGAAGTGCAAACAGTCCTCAGGTGGTAACCGTAGACCTCTGGAATCCATCCCAGATTTAACCATCTAAATTTAAGCGTCTCACCAGACTTACGCAATAAAATATTTAGTGAATGTTACCTTGAATAAATGAGGCAAAGCCTGCGAGTCAGATCAGGCAGACAGTGAGCTTCAACTTGTAGGTTCTTAAATGAAAGCTGTCCCACTTCCACACTATTCTAATTCTACACAGGTTTTTAAGTAAACATAGTTCAGTGCATTTATTTAATATATACAAAACATATATAGAAAAAATAGAATGTATATAATTCAACAAAGAAAGTGTCTGTATGTATGGTTGTGGTTCTGTGAGGCTGGACATTAGCATAGCATTGCTTTAAGCTATGGGAACATGAATGTGTGCATATAATTAGATATTGCAGTCTCGACTGAGGTGGTGGACTGACCGACTGACCAGCATTGTTGTTCCTGAGCCATCGCTGAATGTGCAGCTAAAATAACAACAGTAAAAACTATGAGTCTGTTTGCTTCCATCCTCAAATAGAGGCAACACAAATCCCCCCATGTTTCTATGTAAAAATGATGGACAGGGAGTAACAAGTGTGGGATTGAACGCAATTTATTGAGAAGATTTTTGGAATACTTTTCCAGCTCCTCTCCACTCTAACGATGATGTCACCCACTTTAAAACCTGACAATGTCTGGCAATGTCATGAAGTTTAACCTCAGATTGTGTAAATCTATGATTGATTTGAATTATCCTGAGAGAGTTCAAGGTTTTGCGAATGTTTTAAAGTTGAAATGGAGTTCCGAGCTGAAAGTAGGAATGCATGGTAAATTCTTAAAAATAAAGGTTTTATGAACATTTTGTCCATAAGTTTGAGTCAGAAAATCTTCCTTAATTTTTATGTATGAAGTATGAAATTTCTAAACAGCAAAAGCTACAAATCCTGTATATGGTTTCTAACTATATGCCCCCGCATTATATGCAGGGGTGATAAAAAAAAAAAGGGATATAGCATGACGGTGTGATTATTACGATACCATTATTATATAAGAAAAGAGCTCAGGCTCCCCACAGTTCAGACTTATGTGAATAAAAGTGATCCTGTGTAAATAAGTGTAACATTACATAATGTTAGACTTACAGTAAACACACCTGCAGTACACTGTGTGCAAACGGCTGACTGGTGGATTCACTACGCGCTGCCTCAGCTGTGATAAGAGGCTGCTGGTCATGACTCAGACCGTGTCACCGTCTGTAGGTGTGCCCCATGTCTGCTGGAAGATTTCACTCTCTCTTACCCTCCTCATCTCCCTCCCTGTAAGCCGCCATCATCTCCCCTGTGTGTCCCTTTCTTTTTACTCACCCAGCCTCTGTTACTCTCTTGCTTCAAAAAACAAACACCCCTAACAGACACACATTTCACTCTCACTCTATTTTTGATCACATTCCAACCCAGTGACTTCAGGCCAGAAGTGTGTGTGTGTGTGTGTGTGTGTGTGTGTGTGTGTGTGTGTGTGTGTGTGTGTGTGTGTGTGTGTGTGTGTGTGTGTGTGTGTGTGTGTGTGTGTGTGTGTGTGTGTCCATGATGTCAGCTGTTTGTTTGCATGCTGTGGTTGTGTCTGGGGCACAAGCTTGGTAGATAAGCAGGGTGTGTGTGTGTGTGTGTGTGTGTGTGTGTGTGTGTGTGTGTGTGTGTGTGTGTGTGTGTGTGTGTGTGTGTGTGTGTGTGTGTGTGTGTGTGTGTGTGTGTGTGTGTGTGTGTGCTGAAGTGAAGAAGAGAGGAGGGAAATGCCAGACATGAAAGAGTGCATGAAAATGTTGTGTTGGTAGTCGGTGGAATTGGCCTCAGGAGTGATGAGCTTGTCAACTTTATGGACTCCTCATTGTTGAGCGTCAGATGATTGAGTGTATTCCTATTTCTCTGTCTCTCCCTCTCCCTCACCCCAGCCGGAGGAAACTGCTGCATAATGATAACAGACTCTGAGACAATGGGTTCAACGGGCGTAAATACACACACGCAAACATACATGTTCTTGCACAAAGCATACACACACATTGTGCTGGTGAAGCCCAGGGGTCAGAGGTTCTGCCTGTGCTGCTGATAGTCTCCAGACCTTCTGAAATTATTTATCAAATATGGAACAATCCGGACATACCAGCCGCATTTCAGAGCTCTTTTTTCTCTCTTTTTTTTTCAAAATGACCCATTGGAATAAAGAATTATCCCTCTCCCTCCTTCCCTCCCCCTGGCTGGACCTTGTCTGCCCAGTGATAAGGTCAGATTGGGTTTATTTTGGGCTGCTTGCAATACAGCAAAGAGTACCAAAGCCCTGAGGGTTTCACTTGCAGTTAGTGTAGTAGTTTGGCAAAAAACACTGCTTTCATGCCAGGATGTAAATGTGTGATATAACAAGAGGAACATGTGGGTTATGATGATGAGAATTAGTGAGAGTCGATGCAATAAAGGTAATATGTAAGAAATAATTGTAGAATTAAAGATTATGAAAAATTATTTCATATAGGAAATGTTTTGGTTGGTTTGTCTGCCTGGCTGTTAGCAGGATTACTCAAAACGGATGATGACATTTTCTAGAGAGGTGTGGTTTGGCTCAATGAACAATCCATTAGATTTTAGTGGCCATCCAGATTATTATCTGGATCTAGAAATGTTTTAAAGGATTACAAGATTTTTTGCTTCTATCTTCACTGATAATGCCTGGACAAAAATTACACAATGCATCCCCATAAGATCTATGACTGGTGATTCTGGTGATCCAGAATATTTAAATAAAGATAAATAAATAAATGTTTGCTTCATTCACATTCACTCCTGGGAGTTCCAGCTCACCAGTGGTTGCTGGTAGCTTAATATCTCTCACATACTCCCACCTCCCTCTGAAAAGTGCTGACTGTGGTGGCAGACATTTTCATTCCTTCTGGATAGCTTCTAATAAAATCCTGGAGCATCTTTTGGAGCTTACAGAGAAAAGGTTTGGGGCTTGTAAGCGGCTTCACTGTAAAAGCCAGCAGTAAGTCCAGCTTTCATCCTGTAATTGAAATGATAAAACTTAACACTTCTGATTTGACTCTGATCCGAATCTCGTTTATTTAAAGGCACTTGAGGAGCTTTTCATGCAGTCTAACAGGCCTGCTCAGCGGCTCAGGATATTATTATTCACGGTCAGATGGCTCCACAGTGTGTCAGCAGGTCGGAATAGCAGCTGACGAGAAGAACATAGCTCACCAGTGGAGGGCGCCCTGTGCTTTGTTATCACTGATGCACTGCGCCATGAACCATCAGAAGACCGGAAACAGTGTAAACATGGACTACATCATTTGCATGAATCTGTCAGAGACAGTCGTGTACAAAGTAAAAAAAGTTAACCTGTTATGCACTATTTCCTGGTGAAATTTTCTTTTCGGGCTCAGGAAATTATCATTTAATGACTATATTGTCTTAAACAAGAAAAAACATTCATAACAATAATATAAATAACAGATGCAGTATTGATAGCACTACTACTAATACCAAAAATATCAGCAATTACAATTACAACAATGATAATATTAATAAAAAGAAGAGGAAGAAGACAAATCTGATGTATTGTATTATCATTATTTTATTTTATTTATTTATTTGTTCATTTATTCATTTGTTTGTTTGTAGTAGTAGTAGTAGTAGTAGTAGTAGTAGTAGTAGTAGTACCAGTGGTAATAGTAGTAATAGTAGTAGTGTAACTATTAGTTTTATTATCATTATTATATACTGAGATACATTTAGAATAGTAATCATATATATAGTAAAAAGGTGAATAGGGTCTGAATTATCATGATGTGGAAACTTTATTATGTCACTTTGACCGGTCTTCATCATTCTTCTTCTTCTCCTAATTATTATTATTATTATTATTGTTGTTGTTGTTGTTGTTGTTGTTGTTGTTGAACTAAATGAAAGCAGATTAATTAATACATTTTAAAACAGTCATACAAAATACACAATAGAAGAATGACATTTCCGGTTTGGAACTTTACTTCTAATACTAACCGGAAGTCTTCTTCGTCTTTATTCAGGCAGGCTTGAATCCGCTACTGTCAACATTAGTAGCGGTGAAACTTCCGAGCTGTCACAGCCATAGACCAACCCGCAGTTCTACAATCCAGCCCCGTAGTAATGTACTAATGGAAACCCATCACTGGATGAGCTGCTGTGTTTGGAGGACTTTGTCAGAGTTGAACTGAGTGGAGATGTATCTTTAAATGGAGAGAAGATTATCATTTCCTGACTGAGAATTAGACATTTAAGCGTCTGGCTGTTGTGTTGTTTGCTAACTGCGACAAAGCTCACAGGATAACGAGGTAAGTTAAACACAGAGTAAAGCAGCAGCCCTGTCGTCATTTATATGTTCGTGTATTAACTTGGCTGTAAAACGTGTCCACTTGCTCGTTAGTTGATTCCCTGCTGCTGTGATGGACTGTAAACGTTCCATAAACGTTCACTCGTTTATGGTGCGGAGACAACAGAGACATGGAACCTATATTACGTCATTGTCCTGTTAAAATCTATGTTGGATTGTTTATCAGCAGTTCATGTAATAAACAAGTGTGCAGGCGGATTGTTGTGTATTTTCCGTGCGGAGTTAGTCAGGTTAAGGCTTACTAGCTGGATAAATAAATTACTTTATTTATTTTGACAACTTTATAATAAATAAGAATAAATAATGATTTTATTTTGAGACATCCAGCAGTATCTGAAGTTAACTTTACCTTCATTTACCTAACTTTAACATTTAAACTTATGAAACTTATGAAATAATGAGTACTTTTGCTTAAAACAAACTTTCAAAGTATGTTTTCGTTCTGATATTTCCATAACTAAAATTTTAATTGCAGGACTTTTAATAGAGTATTGCTGCACTGTTTACATGAGTAAAATATATTATATATATATATATATACCATTCCTACTGGGCATGGCAATATATTAATGATATATTTATAATATTGTTTGTTTACTCCACACCCCTACACTGTATTTATATTTATTTATTTTCTGTTAAAAGCAGAACAACCACGTTAACTCATTCACACTCTATGCTTCAGTTGTTAAGTGTAGGAAAACACATATTCCTTTTCTTAGTAGATGTTGTTTCAGAATATTAAGAAAAACAATTTGATTATTACAATTTAGTCCATATGTATTTTATTGATCAGTCGTTGCACTGAAACTGATATTGCAGAAGCATCATGGTTAAAAAATTAAATAAGAAAGAGACACAACAACAAATTGCAGCAGTCAGGAGAGGACTGCGAGATAAAAAAAAAAAAGAGGTTTGAGGAGGGACAGAGGACATTCAGGCAGGAGTCCTCAGTCAGCTGACGGGCCTGAACAGCAAAGCCTTCACTGCTGAAAGGATCCTAGACTTATTCAGATTCAGCCTTACTGCAACTCAGCTTAAGCAACATGGGCGAAAGCAGAGATAATGCAAAGCATCTGGTTCCCATTGATATAAACAGTCCCTATTAGGTCCCTTCTCAGCTACTGTACTCAGTGTTTTCCTTCTATTTTGCAAAGAGCTTGTGGTAATTTGTCTCCAGTCCATGTGCACAGATGACTCATCTACTCTGTATGTCTGAGTCATATTTCACTGGCTCTGTCCTAAACTTAGCCACAGTTTTCAAGTGTTCTGTTTTGGATTGGTGACCACCAACTCTCTGCATTCCTTTCTTTGCCCACTTATCCCCATCTGTACTTTTTTTCTTTCCTTTCCTTCTCCTGCTTTTTCTCTGCCTTTTTTCTGCATTTTTTCCACTCAACAAAAACTCCTTTTGGCTTTTAAACCCACAGGAGTGTTTTATACATTTTCCCTTTTGTAAATGCAAACCAACATTCCTCACACACTTTCCCATGTTTCATTTTTTTTCTTCCCTTTGTCATTTTCTCCCCCTGTCCCCCATTCATTCTGTCATCTTTGTTGTGCTGCCCATCTTTCTCTCCACCGTCGCAGTGCCTTTGTTCCAACCGGCTCCAGCACTTTTTTCTCTTCTCTTTTTCTGACATTACCTCTTTGCTCTTTGTGGTTTGTGGTCAGTGGTCGGGACACTGGACCAGTTACAGAGCTCCACCCTGCCCAGCCCTGATAGTGATCCAGCATAGATGTGTCGCTGTGGCCTAATGGGCTCACACATGTTTGTAAGCTGCATTAAGCAGAGTTTATACGCCCAGTTTATAGAGAAATTCTTTACTCATAAATACCGTAAGATGATGTGAGATACCAGAGGGATGACTGAGGAGTTCAGGAGACAGTTTCACTCTGACATTTTACTTCAAATTGCCTTCCTGTGAGCAGAGCGCTGACGATCCCCGGAACGCAGGGTTTAATTTGGACAAATTCATCTTACGTTACTGCGAGATGTGATGCTCTTCTCTACTGCTGCCCTTTACTCCAAGTGTAGTTGTCAGGTGATTTACATACATGTTCAGCAGTGTATATAAACACCTTTTGTCCCTGCATGCTCATGATTCCCACTGGAGCTGAAACAGCTGTCCCTCTTCTTGTAGGGGTTCCATCCAGTTGCCTATTCATGACTTTCCAGACCAGGAATCTTACCTCAGGACACATCGAGTAGAGCGATGATTCAAAACCAAGATTTAAAAAAAGCCTGAGTTCTCTGCATCCCTTCAGTGGAAGAAAAAGGCTCTTGACCGCCAATCCATTCCAGCTGCGTATGAATAAGTAATCTTAAAACTTTATTTAGCTTTGAAATCAAATAATTGGTAAGAAACAAAGAGGGTGCAGCTGCAGGACAATGTCAAATGGAATTAAACATGCATTTGGTATTTCAGGGGGAAAATTGGTCAAAGGAGGGAAAAAATAAGACAGTGAGGAGAAAACGCTGTGTGTGCGGGGGGGGGCTGCTTTCAGGAGGGGGTTGTTATGTAGAGGAGGGGATAAATGCTGAGCTCGGCTACACTGAGACTCCATTTACAGTGGAGAGGATTTGAGGGAATTGTCGTACAAACTGCTCCTTTCTCAGCACTCTTAGTTAAAGCCTCCCGGCATGCTGGGAAGAAAGAAATGCTAATTGTGTAAAAGAGCCGTCGTTGCTGTGGATTAGTCACATTTGTGACCCTTGTCGCTCTTTGTTTTTTGCAGGTGATGCAAACTGGTTTTTAAAGCATTGTTGTAACTCTAAAAACACATCATGTTAGCAGTTTTGCAGTTTTAGCAGTTTATCTTCTCTTTAAATTAGAGATCTTGTGTTTGTTAAATATCCCACCCTCCACTTTTAATCCTCCTGTAATAAAACACACTAAGGAAAAATAAAGAGTTTATTGTGTTGTTGGTCCTTTAAAGATTTAACTAGAAACTGTTTTCTATGAGACTTGGGGTCAACTTGAGAGCAGTGCCTGTGTATGTGTGCGCTTTCACTCTTGACTTCCTGTCTCTATCGGTTGAGTACAAAGAGCCACAGCTTCCTGCTCTGTCATCTTCTGCAGCTCCTTGTCAGTACAGCCGTTGATTACAGCTCTACAGTGGTCCCGTCCTCCGCTAATGATGTCTGAAGGCTAATTCAAACCACAAGCAGGCTAGCTCTTCTTCTAGAGAGGAGGTGTGCAGGATATACCGTAAAGTGACAAGACTGGAAAGCAGATTCTAAAGGTTGGTACTTTGTTTTGATGCCATAGAGTCCAGACAGTGGAAATTCTTCAGTTGTCACAGTGGTAAGTTAAGGCCCACTTGAGTATACTAAGTTATGTACGTTACATACGCTACATAACCAGTTTGTCTTGCGTCTTAATGTTTATAAATGCAACAGAGGTGAGCCAAAAAAATACAAGATGTCAAAAATCTCCACAAGACATTTTGAGATGAATGATGTTCAACAGGAAAGAGTTAATTTGGGGTCAAAGTAATCAAGACTTCTTACGACACTCTTAAAGTGGTGATATATTGTAACTAGACAATCAGAGAGTGCAAACCTCCTCTAAGGCAGCTCAGTTTCCCCATGAAGGGCCTTCTGTGAAGCTCACTCCTTAAACATATTTGTAGCCGCACTTCAATCTCCCTGTGGCACACCTTCCTTTTTCTTAACAAACCTGTAATGGAGCTCACCTCCACACAAGCCCGGTGCCCTCTCCTGGTGGGAGTAGTGCATGTGCAGCTCTTTCGTCACTCATCTCCCTGATGAACACCTTGAGCATGCAGCAAATCAGGAACAGTGCATCTAGGTCACCGCCAAAATCAAACTGATTGTTGCTTGGGCCATAGGAACCCTAACCCTAACCCATAGGAACCCTAACCCTAACCCATAGGAACTCTAACCCTAACCCCTAGGAACCCTAACCCATAGGAACTCTAACCCTAACCGATAGGAACTCTAACCCTAACCCATAGGAACCCTAACCCTAACCCATAGGAACTGTAACCCTAACCCCTAGGAACTCTAACCCTAACCCATAGGAACCCTAACCCTAACCCATAGGAACTCTAACCCTAACCCATAGGAACTCTAACCCTAACCCATAGGAAGTCTAACCCTAACTCAGAGGAGCCCTAACCATAACCCATAGGAACCCTAACCATAACCCAAAGGAACCCTAACCCATAGGAACCCTAACCGTAACCCATAGGAACCCTAACCCATAGGAACTCTAACCCTAACCCATAGGAACTCTAACCCTAACCCCTAGGAACCCTAACCCATAGGAACTCTAACTCTAACCGATAGGAACTCTAACCCTAACCCATAGGAACCCTAACCCTAACCCATAGGAACTGTAACCCTAACCCCTAGGAACTCTAACCCTAACCCATAGGAACCCTAACCCTAACCCATAGGAACTCTAACCCTAACCCATAGGAACTCTAACCCTAACCCATAGGAAGTCTAACCCTAACTCAGAGGAGCCCTAACCATAACCCATAGGAACCCTAACCATAACCCAAAGGAACCCTAACCCATAGGAACCCTAACCGTAACCCATAGGAACCCTAACCCATAGGAACTCTAACCCTAACCCATAGGAACCCTAACACATAGGAACCCTAACCCATAGGAACTCTAACCCTAACCCATAGGAACCCTAACCCATAGGAACTCTAACCCTAACCCATAGGAACCCTAACCCATAGGAACTCCAACCCTAACCCATAGGAACCCTAACCCATAGGAACCCTAACCCTAACCCATAGGAACCCTAACCCTAACCTCAATCATTGGCTTTTCTGTTTTCCTTAAAATTGCCATAAAACTTTTTTTGCCACAGGAGTTGACAAGCAATCAGTAAAACTAATGAGCTGTGGTTTATGCTAATTGCCTTCACTGACCGCTCATCTTAAGATGCTTGTTCCATAATGTTTGTGATGATCAGCATATCTGCATCTTAACCCAAATACTTTGACGTGACCAGTGCAACTGGACCCAGATCTCTGCTCTCTGCTGCTGTAAGTGCGGTGGGTCTGCTAAGGTGCTACTGGGGTGTAGCATACTATCAGTATCCATCCTTTGCTCTTTAAATGCATGTGTGTGTTGGGATGTGAGCGTCAGTTAGTGTTTGCAGCAGGACAGCTCCTGTAGATTAGCTGGATTACAGACCGCAGAGATTAACCAAGAGAGCATCTGTCAGAGACTTCCTGCTAGTATTGCTGCTGCCACTGCTGCATCAACTACTGCAGTACCGCAAGTATTACTGCTACTGCATCTCTTCCTGAACTGGTAACAACTTTGAACTACCTCGGCATCAGTTACTATTACCACTGCTACATAAGTAACATATTAGAACTGAAGTACTGCATACTGCTGCTGTTACTGCAGCTACTACTGCTTTCATTATTTCTGTTGCTGCACTAGCTATTGCATCTAGCACACTACACACGTGCTGTTATTGTGTACTGCTTCTTCACCTGCTAATGCTGAGGATCCTATAACCCTGCCTACCACTGCTGCTATCAACTATCAGTTAACCTGCTACAAGTAGCTGTTGCTAATTCTGCTCTTTGCAAATAAAGGAGATGAAATCATTCACATTTTATCACGTTGTGTTATAATGGACGGATAAGGACAGCATCTCTGCTCATGTTAGAAGAAGTGATTCTACTTTTATGAAATACAATATTATGATTAACCACTTCATGATATATTTTTTTGGGGGGGGGGCTGTATTTTTTTAATTTGACATTAAATACACTCATACACAACCGCAGACCATTATTATGCTTATGTACTGTATGCATTTCTAGCCAGTAGATGGTAAATACAGTAAATAGTTCATATAAGGAAGAAGAAGGAAAGATTCAGTTTGGTACATTTCACCAGCACCATTGGAAAACGATATTTTATACAAACCTAAATATACAATTCTAAACACAATGCAACACTGGTACCTGTTTATTTCACCTGTTTATTATAAAAGTGAGATCATGATGTGAGTGGTACTGTACTGACCACCTCCTGGTAGCATGTACTGATCATAGGCGTTTAGTGAGCTGTATAAAATATTTGTAAATGATGTCTCATTATTTTCCTCTGTGTCTTCCAGCCATGTCTCGTAGGAGTTCTCGCCTGGTGTCTGGAGGCTACTATAATTCAGATGAAGAATCCGATTCCAGCAGCGTGACAAATATCTCATACCGTGAAAACCCTGTCAAGTGCGTAACTGTGTGTGTGTGTGTGTGTGTGTGTCTCCATGTTTCTGGAGCTCGGTTGGTAGTCATCAGCTCTGATTAGCAAACTGTAAGTTAAGCAATTTTTGTCCTTTGTCCCTTTGTGTGTGTGTGTGCGTGTGTTGTTGTCAGGGTTTTCAAGAAGAAGGCGGGGACCCGTAAGGCCCACTCCAGCACCCCCACTAGAGCCAATAGTAATGGTAGTTCTGCGAGCCCTGAGACGTCCATCACTGCAGACCAGTATGATGGTAAAAACAATTCAACATATAACATATATAACATGACATATGACATATAACATATATAACATGACATATAACATATATAACATGACATATGACATATAACATATATAACATGACATATAACATATAACATATATAACATGACATATAACATATATAACATGACATATGACATATAACATATATAACATGACATATAACATATATAACATGACATATGACATATAACATATATAACATGACATATAACATATATAACATGACATATAACATATATAACATGACATATGACATATAACATATATAACATGACATATAACATATATAACATGACATATAACATATATAACATGACATATGACATATAACATATATAACATGACATATAACATATATAACATGACATATGACATATAACATATATAACATGACATATAACATATATAACATGACATATGACATATAACATATATAACATGACATATAACATATATAACATGACATATAACATATATAACATGACATATAACATATATAACATGACATATAACATATATAACATGACATATAACATATATAACATGACATATAAGATATAACATATATAACATTACATATGACATATAACATATGTAACATGACATATAACATATATAACATGACATATAATATATAACATATATAACATGAGTAATAATGACATCACGTCCTGCCAACACAAAGTAATATTAATAATAGCATGAATTAAATTAAACTATTGTGACCAGTTCAACAAAGTTTACTTTTTTTTAAATAACTTGTAGAGGCAGAGAAGAAATCAAATTTTAACATCTCACAAGGAAAAAAAATAATCTTTGATAATAAATAGTGCAGCCCTACTTTAAAACGTGATTGTCCAATAAATGTAAATTGAACTGTTAATCTTTGCTTAATGATACACCATAAAAACAAATATAAAATTAAAAAAAATATCCATCAGTTACAAGAGTAGTCTTGAAACACATAGTGCAAGAAAATGATTAGTAAATTATTGTATAATTATTTTTGCTAACTATTTTTGCCTCTCCTCCTCTTGCCTCTGCCTCCCAGATGTGAGTCCTTCGCCCTCCAGCAGTCAGACCCAGCCGACCACGAGGACCGTAGCCTACGTTTCCACCGTGGCCACCCCTCGACCTGCCCTGACCCCATCATCCACCCGGAGTCAGACACCGTCACGCTGCCCCTCGGTGCCTCCAGAGAAGAACCCCCAGGCTGGACTCTACAGCTCCATCAGACCAGGATTACACCTCAAACCCAGCCACAAGGAGCTGAGTCAGTGCGCTGTGGACAGCTCCGGGTACTCGTCCTCTGAGGGCCCTCACAGGAAGCCCACAACCGTCGCCACCAGCAGCACCAGCAGGATTCATGGGAACAGTGGGCCTCCCAGTGCTGGATACACAAGCAGAATCATCAGTCCCCTCTTTAGCCTGATGGGTGAGTCTAGAGTGTGTGTTTGTGTGTTTGCCTCTGCATGCTTGTATGATAATCACATTGCTTCCTGTGTTTTAATGCAGACTCAGTCTCATCCATGGCCGTCCTGATGCAGTCAAAAGTAACGCATCTGACAGCTTTAGGTATGATGTTGTTTGAGTGTGTCTTTATTTGCACTCACGTGATCAGTGTGTACGTGAGCTTGCTTGTTTTTCTAGACTTGTTAAGAAGATTTGTGCGGTGTGTGTCCGGATATCCTCGTGTACATGCTGCTTTCACATGCCAGTAGATTTGTGCTTTCACAATTGCTGCGTGTGATTTGCATATCCAGCATATCAAAATCTCCAGCTGATCAACTTTTCTTGTCGTCCCTGCAGCTAATTCTTCGTTCAGCAGTAACATGAAGAAGGCCTGTGGTCTGTTTCTCCTCCTCCTGATATTCATTCTGAGTAAGTGGTAATATTATTTAACAGAGTCAGGTTCGCATGTCATCTCCGAATTCTTACCTTTACTCATATACTTAAATGCTGAGGGCTTGTGTTTAAGTTTGTGTGTTTATTTTTTTTTAAATGCCTTTTTGTAGTGTGGAAACTGAATCCCTGAACACATCACACATCCCTACCTCAGTGTGACTGAATACGTCACAGTAAGAGCCTGTTTGTACAGGTATTACTGTCTGTGACGCTGCGACAAACGTTTTGCAAGGAAAGAAAAAATTTACTGTAATTCATCGCATTTATGCTGAAATTGAAAGAAAGCATACATTTTTTTTAAAGGCATCTGTAAAGATTGTGGTTAGTGGCTCAAAGTGAAATCAGTTGATGTTCACAACCTTCCAGACACGTCATTTGCATTACAGTAAACCAAATGGAAATCAGACGGCATGTTATCCATTATGCCTTTGCTGTGGATTCCTCCTGACATCAGCAGAGTAGGCCGTCCTTCACTGAGGCCCAGGGCACATTCTAAAAAAAACATACGCGAACATCCGTGACCCACACCACCTCCAAATGATCGGATCTCAGATTGCATCTTCATTATGTCTTGGGTGCGTTCACACCTATACTTGCTGCCATCCACCTGTGATCAGATGTGATGGATGTTGATATCAGGTCTAAACTGGCTCTTTCACGTGTTTCTTAAAGGTTTGTGGTGATGTTTGCTTTGAGCAGACAGAGTCACTGTTTCTAAGTAATGTTCTTAAGCCGTTGTTCCTCCTGTTTTCTCCAGGTATTTGGTTCCTCCTTCCCTTGCTGACTTCTCTCATCTCCCACATGACCATCACAAAGACCCCGTCACAGACAAAACCTAAGAGTCAACCTGTTATCCCTGCCACGCCTTCCTCTCACCTCAGCACCATGCGTCCCATCCCCACGGTGGTATGGCATGTCATCATCAGATCACCTTCTTGTGTGTGTGTGTGTGTGTGTGTTTGGTCTTTTTTTTGTACCTCCATGTGTTATGAGTATTTTCTGTCCCTCTAGGATCCAGCTGTTGTGTCTGCTGCTGTAGAAGCAAAGATGCAGCGCGTTATGGTAAGACACTCATGCTGTGGTGTATTAGTGTCACCAGCCTGAAAAAATGATGTTTGTTCAATATAACAAAATAAAATAGAGGCCCTGTATGCAAAGCTAATGTGATGTTGCTGGAGAGTAAACCTGTATCTGCTGCTGTTTTGCAGGAGCAGCTGCAGCTGAAGCAGGAGCAGCTCCTCTCTGAGGTGAGGGAATCTCGCTCTCTGTGTCTTTCTCTGTGATTCTCTGTGTCTCGTTTGTTTCCTCTTGCCTTCGACAAACCTGCTGAATATGTGATCAAAAGGTCCTGTCTGGTGAGGCTACGACGGAAGGAGTAGCAACAGGGTCAAAGCCCATCTGTGCTAGAATAAGGTCCAGAGGTGCTGATGTGCATCTGCAGGGATCTACAGGCAGATCTCATGAACAGTTTCTTAGCGCTCTTATTTTATATTTAGTGTTGTGTAAGTACTCTGGAAGTGCAAACATAAAAGGCATCATTCCTGATTGTAACCGTTAATATTCCCTCTAACATTTGTTAGAGGGAATGTGATAAAAAGCATCTGATTTCATTCATCATCATTTGTCTAAACTACAGGAAACCCTTCATATGTTTGGGGTTCCTGCTGAGAACTAACCAGCCTGCATGCAGGGAGAAGTGTTATATAGGATGAACATCTGTGGTTAGAAACTGGCTGTAGAGTTTCAGAGAGAGAATGTTTATTAGAGGACTACCTGGACTTGAGACTCATGAGGTGTCTAGAAGTCTGAGCAGTAAGCTGTTGCAGACTGATTTGAGCCACACTCACCTTCCCTGACACGGCCCAACACTTCTCCAGTCCAGTAACGCCTGACTCCACCATATCTTTCTCTCTCAGATGAAGGAGAGACTAAAGCTGCACATGCAGGAGGTGAAGGCCAAGCTGGAGGTTGTGGAGGTGGACAGTCGGCAACGTCTGGAGCAGGAGTTTACCGGGTTGGGCCAGCAGCTGGTGGATTACCAGACAGAGAGCCACTCTGCTGCTGCAGGCCTCAGCCTCAGGATCCAGGCTTTAGAGGCCCAGAGTACCAAGGTGTCAGCACTGGTAGAGATGCACACAGCGGATAGACTGTTTCCTTCATGCTGTCTACCACCCTGACCTGCCTGCTTGAGATTCGGTGTCTGTAACTTGACTTCCTGTTTGTCGTAGCTGTCTGAGGAGTGGTCATCCATCCAGATGAGGCCTCCTTCAGCCCCCTGTCCTGATACAAGCACCAGCCCCGTCCACATGGCGCTCACCCCAGAGCTCCAACACGCCATGGAGAAGTGGTTCAGTGACCGTATGAAGGTGGGCGAAGGAAGAGATACTGTAGATTAATTCCAGGTCGTATGCATTAGCTCATTGATCGGGTTTACATGATCAGGTTTCAGTTTGTATCTTTGCATATGTTGATGTCTTGGTGCAGGCTGACTTCTGTTCTGTATGTGACTGTCCATCAGGAGCAGGATGCTCTCAGGCTCGCTGACAAAGGAAGCTGCTCAGATTGTGGACGTCCCACGGCCGACAAAATGGCCGACTTTGCACTGGAGACTCAAGGTTGGGAACATCTCCACATCGCTTGGCTTTATTTATCTGTTTTATTTATTTATTTATCAGTATTTAATTCTGGTCACACTTGCAGAAATAGAGCACTTTTGCTTTTTTGTCAATCAACTTTAACCAACAATCTTTGAATATTTTTATGGCTGGTAAATCAAGTAAAAAAAACAAAAAAACGATATAATTTATTTGCCCTTTGACCTGCCTTTCACTTTGTCATTTATATTTAACATGTTCATTTAGATTTGTAGTAAATGTGTTTTACCTTATTGTCTTGTATCAGTTAAATATGTACTAGATTAGTCAATTAAATGTTGCTACTGTTTCTGTTTGGCACCAGAAATACTAACCAGTTAAAATGTTTATTGTTATTATTTTAATATAATATACATGGAGCCATTTCTAGAGCTAAGTGTATGATTGACATGTAGGTGGTCCATTAGGTGTCACCTTTGTGCTTTAGGTCACTTATAGTTTCTTAGGTAGGACTGATGCTGCTGGACGGAGGAGCACAAATATTTTTTTGTTCTCTGCAACAGGCGAACGCTGCATTGTTGTATCGATGAAATGTCTGACAGGATGGAGATTTATGGACAATGGTCACGGATTCTAACATGAAACATGTTCAAGAACATGAAAAGTGAGCGAGGAATAATCCATCAAAGATAAGAAGTGGAAGTTTGACTCTGTTATTTCATGTGACACGGTGCAAAGGTATTATCCTGTCTAAGCAGGCCTCCAGTAACTTCATGCCGAACACATTTAAATGACATTTTGGCATCTCATCCTCGTCAAATGCTCCTTACATTTTCTTCCACTTATCTGGTATTGGGTCTCGGTGGACGTTCCTCTCCCCAGCAACACAATCCAGGTCTTCCTAAGGGGATCCCGAGGTATTCCTGGGACAGATGTAGAGGCTTCCTAACCAGATGCACAAGGTGCTTCAGGCATCTGGTTATATGTTACATTATAAAAAAACACCACTGATTACTAATGTTAATAACAACACTAACACATCTAAGCTGTCATTGGAGATTGTGATTAAAATGGTTGGTTTAAAACCGTTTATTTACACTATTGTTTTAGACTGTGTGTAGAACAAATTCTGCTCAGTTTGGACTGTTTTCCACCGCAGTTTAAATATTTGTTTAAACATCAGGAACATCCCGACTTTCAATATGAATATTTTTGTGACAGTCTTATTGTGCGTTGTGTGTCTGCAGGTGCCAGTGTGATCAGTACCAGGTGTTCAGAGACGTATCGTATCCGGTCAGCATGTGTGACCCTGTTTGGATTCCCTCTCTGGTACCCATCTGAAAGCCCACGCACTGTTATTCAGGTATCCCTGTTTTTAATTCTAACTGACCTCCTCCATCCTATATCATCCGTCTCCTTTCTTCTGAGGACGTCTGACCTTTTTCTCTCAGCGTTTCTTAGGAAGACAAAGTTCAGCCCGACTTTAACATCTACTGCATGTCTCCTTCTCCTCTTCCAGGGCCACCCGGTGCTGCTTCCAGGGAAATGTTGGGCATTCCATGGCGTCCAGGGGACTCTTGTGATCTCTCTGTCCCACCCGATCAGAATAACCCACGTGACGCTGGACCACCTGCCGCGCTGCAACTCTCCCACCGGCCGCATCGACTCCGCCCCCAAAGACTTTGAAGTTTATGTGAGTCAAGAAATGAATGAAGAATGTCTGCTGTAGAATATTCTGATGAGCATTACTAACAAACCCACAAAAACTACCAGAACTCCGTTTACATGACAAATACAAGGAAAAGTTATAAAAAGAACAAAAAGATAGAAATGTTTAAAAAGTAATATTGTCATTAGTCCAACTATGACATGCAGATTAGGCATTTATATCACTACCTCCACCAATGAGGTTCATGTTTTCACCTGTGTATGTTTATTACATTTTTCAACATTTTCCCTAATAAAGCAAAAAATGAATGATTTCCACAAACTCTGGTGGAGGGGCGGGGCATGAACCAAAACAGACGTGTAGGATCATTGTGTCCTTGTAGAGGTAAATGTTCTACTGAGTGCCTTTATAAGGTAATGTGTAGCATAAGTATAATATTCTGAATTACCTCAGGACCAACATAATGATAAACGATCAGTATTGGCCAATGAGGGTGGGCAGACACTGGATATTATTTTACATAGAACACAGCTTGTATCTTGCTTAATGGAGATGATTTACAGTGAAATCATGATTATTCTGATAGCAGTTGGTAAACTGATGTAAATTGATGGACTGGTAAACTGATCTGAGTCTAAATCTATTTGTGATTTTGCTTCCTGTTATCCAGGGAATGAAAAGTGACTCAGAGGAAGGAACCCTGCTGGGGAGATTCACCTACGATGAAAACGGAGAGTCGACGCAGACGTTTGAGCTGCCTGTGAGTTTACTTATGAAAACACAACATTTTATCCAAAATTAAAATTCAAACCATTTGACAACTTTTTTTCTGTCTTTTTTTAAAATCTTGACCACTTTTGCACTCTTTCCATTTTTATTCTTCTCTTTCTCTTCTTCTCTTTCTCTCCGCCCCCCACCCCCTCATGCAGAACCCCAGGGATGTGGTGCATCGGTTTGTGGAGCTGCGTGTCCTCACTAACTGGGGTCATGTGGAATATACGTGTCTTTACCGCTTCCGTGTGCATGGACAGATGTCGTCCACGTGAGACTCTGGACTCACTGATTAATCCACCATACAGGAAGTACAATCACAAGGTCGCTGTGTAAAAGGCGATCTTCTATTTGGTGGTCTGAGGTGTGTTCAGGGCCAGATGCTACTGAAGAAATGTTCACTGTTGGATGATGTCACTCTTGTTTGTCAGCTAGTTTTGCTGTGGTTTGGGCTGCTGGATGTTAAAGGGGCAGAAATCTCTCATTGCCTATAAATACATGAACAGAATGAAGTGTAAAATAGGTTTTGCGAACCAAAAGTCTAACCAGTGAAACCATTTAGGAGTTCTTGAAAGTTCCGGACTCTTTTTAGGTCAGATGAGAGTGCCACAGGATCATTTTTCATTTTTGATATGATTAATTATTGTTGCTATTTGTCAGGTTTTTCCTGCTTCTTATTCATCATTGTGATGAAGCTGCGCTGCAGTGGACCAGTTGAGTGTTAAACGCTTTGCTCAATGGTTCTCTGACTAACAGGAGCGACAGTGGGTTTGAATTCACTGACCCTGGATGTTTGCACACATTAGCGATGAAGTGATATTAATGATTTGAGTATGTTTTGAGAGCAACTAAATGAATTCAATATTCATATCTAGAATGTGAAAATCTAAGTTTGTGGAGTTTTTGGTCGGACACTCTTCAGACTTGTAGGATGCACCATCCCATCAACAATAGGGAGAAATTCTACAGAGGAACAGCCAAAGTTTTCAGTATTGCTTGTAATTAAGTTCAATTTAATTTAATATTCCTACTAAAGATCAAATATGCTGTTTTTCAACATTTCTTTTGTTTTATCTCTTCTAGCAATTTTGAGCTTGTCAGTTTTGATTTAATTAGCGGTACTTGAACACTTGAAAACCTCTTTTTCTAAACTCTTTGAACGACGTCATGTTGACTTCATGACACCTCTGTTTTTTTATTTCCATCATATGACACTTCTATTCTGTATGAGCTACACAACCAGGAACACGTGGTGTTATTTGTTTGTATAATGATAGTATCCATGTGTGAATTCATTGTAATGATACAATCATGTTTTCATCTCTAAAATACAGAGCACCTGTTCACACCAATATTGTTTGGACCACATGCATCAGAACTTGTGTCATTCAGGTATTTCTCATGTGTTTTTTGTTTGTCATACATAATATTAGGTACATGTTCTTATATGAAGTGCACTAGCGATGAATCTAGGTTGAAAATATATATATATATATGCTATTCTTAAAGGAGAAAGAGAGAGGCTGTCCTCCAAGACATAGAGTGGAGAATATCGGTAACTCTTTTCAGTGGTGTGGGTTTGATATAAGTTATTTTGAAATAATTTGTACAGGTTACATACAGATACAATCTTAATTTTGTATATGATGGTGATGATCCCAGGTAATACAAGGACTTTGGTGCAGTTCTAATATATTTCGTTTTACTTAATTAAGTTAATTCTATGAATTAATACTTGCAGTGCTTATGAATCTGTTTAACTTCTGGTAGATGCACTTTTATTTATTATGTTGAAAATCCAAACTTGATTGGCTTTTGTGAGACGGATTATATCAAATGTATGTTATATAAACTTAACACATCACAATGTCTCTTATATTCCCTAAAAGAGGCAGCGTTTGTCTAATTATTTGTAAGCTGTTGAGCAGCCTCTACAGTCCTGTGTGTCTGTGTGTATACATGCTCTTTCCTCAACACACAATAGTGTAAATTGTCTCAGATTCTTGTTAGTGTGCAGCTCTACAAGCAATACAGAGAACAATGCTTTACATCTCCAACTGAAAATAAAGTGTAAGATGTATATTGCAGTTTCTGACAATAGTTTTTTTCTTAATGAAATATATTAACGTATCAGATACAACTTGAGGTTGTCTGCCTGAGCAGTATTTGACAATCAATGCCTATTTGTGAGTCAAAGTGGGATGTTTGCCTGATTCATTGAATAAAACATTGGAATCTATTTTTGTCGTTGCATTTATTGTTTAAAAAGGGTCTTTTCTCTTTTTTTGCCGAAGTCCTTTTGGGTGGAAACATGCTTATTACACAAGAACCATGACAATATATGAGAAAGACTCACCACATTTTCTAACGATATAATCCAGCTGCATTTTTAAACCTGAGCTTCAATTATAGTCACTAATTACCTCATCACTTATTCTGTATCTAAGATAGAAAAGATGCAGATAGGTAGAAAACATGAGGAGTTGCATGAAAGTACAACTATCTACCACTACATAGTTTTTCACTTGTATCACTTATGTATACAAAGCAATAATAAAATAGCATTTGCCTAACATATAAAACGCTGATGAGTTACTCCATGATTTAGGCTACAGCCCAGCTCTTCCCTTTCCTCTGGTTCTCCACGTCATGAAGGTCAGGCTGCTCTAAACGGTCTCTGCTGTCGGGTCACGGTGACATCTCGGTTTGGGCAGATGTTTGGTCCTGACCAGGTAACTCAGAGGCTGAGTGACACTCCCCCAGGAGAGGATGCCGTAGTTCACACTGGTGATGACTGAGAAGGGTCTGAAAAAACTGGGACCATACTCCCTAAGCAAGTACTCGATGACTGGGGGTATGTAGTGGAGGATGACCATCACGAAGGCAGTCAGCACAAGCTTGAATGCTCTCTTCTTCACTGGATGGACCTCCTTCCTGCTAGGCCCTGATTTGTGGAGGGACTTGAGAATCATGATGTTGCAGGATGATATGACCACAATGGAGCTGCTCAGGATCGTCAATATCACAGTCCACTTGTCTTTTGAGGAGACCTTCACCATATAGCAACATATAATAGTTATGGTGATCACCACCAAGCACAATGACAGTCGAAGTTTAGGCTCCTTGAGCCGAAGGAAGACCAGCGGATGGCAGACGGCCAAGTAGGTGTCCAAACCCAAGATGCAGAGCAGCAGCGGCCCGCCTGCTTGATTCAAACCCCAGGCCAGGAAGTTAGCAGCCCACATTGTTTGATTGAACAGGAAAATGATGTACTCAGTGAGGATCGTTAAGCAGAACAGCAAGTCAAACAGTGCCAGGTTGAGTGTGAAGATCTCTGAGGTGGAGCAGATACCAGGTTTACCCAGCAAGAGGCGTATGACCAGAGCATTGGCTGGTAACCCCAGCGGTGGCACTGTGACCACAGTGGGTAGTAAGTACCAGACAAAATCATGGACGACATCCTCGGTGTTATTTTGACTGGTGTTACCATCCGTCTCTAAGCTGAAGTCCAGACGCATGTCTTGAGTGTTGAGTTGAATATCTAGCAAAAGAGGGGAAAAGGAGGTTATGTTTTCACCGGCGTCTGTTTGTTTGTAGGTTTGTCTTTTTGCTGTTGTTACACTACAACTACTGGACAGATTTCCATGAAACCTGGTTGGAGCGTCGGGCATGTAGCAAAGAAGAACGTAAAAAGGGGCCAGACCTTTTTTTTTCCTTTTTTTTCTTTTTTTTTTAACATTGCAAGATAGAATTTTAAAGCCGTTTTTGTCAGATACTCATAAACTACTTGATGGATTACCGTGAAACTTTGTGGAACAGTGGGGAATGTGGCAGAGAGGGAACCATCAAATTTTGGAGTAGATTTGAATAAAGGGGCATGTTTTTTTAACTTTCTTTATAGCGAGAACCCTCTGGACAGCCATTTTGATGGTGTATATGTCATGTTGGCATTTGGATTAGGGTTTAATTGAATTAAAAGGGACTGTTGGGCCTCTACTGAGTGTCCTGTTAGGTTATATTTTCACCTGTGTTTGTTTATTTGTTTGTTTGATAGGTAGTTGATTTGACAAACTAAACTTTGTGGAGTATTTGGGGCATGGGTCAGACAAGCACCCATTAAATTTTGGTGTCAATTCTTATGGAGATCCAGAAATCTCTTCATTCCTTTTTGTTTCAGCTACATTAAAAACTATGGCTGATTTTAACGAGACTTTGAGGATGGCGTGTGTAGGACTGTTCAGACGGGGGTACGGTATGTGCTTACTGAGTATTTTGCCTGCAGTAATTTAATTTGAGCCCTTTAGGGATAATAAACCAATCATGACGATGACATCACCTCATGAAGATGATCTGGTCGACACATTAGCTAACAGCTGACATGTAGCATCAATAGCATTCATATTTGGTAACATGATGAATGTATGCATGTCGAATAGAGCCAGGTGTACAGCGGGTACACTCTGACTGAGTGTACTCATTTGAGTTGTTATGCGTTTTGAATTCTACATTAATGTTGTCTACCATGTATACTTTTAACCTTTGGAGCAATTCTGTATGAACTACAATGGGCTTTTTTTTTTACTGCAGGCCTTTTGACACTTGATACCAGGAAAAGCACCAATAACAAGTGTTACGAATAACATAAAAGATGGCTGAGTCCCATTAATTACCCCAGTAAGTCATTCCAGTGGCTCAGCATGTATGCTGGCTCACCTTAACAGTATGCAGCCTCTAAGACGTTCCTTGCAGTGTCGTATCTTCATGACGTGTCATGCAGTTGAAACACGTCAGTCTGCTGCTGTTGCAGTTTAGTTGCTGCATTTTCATTATCTGCATCAATAGTCATTGTGTAAAGGGGTATTCACATTTATTCACTTGTCTTATGTAAGTAAGTTAAATATGTAAGCATTCAAGCAACCTAATCCAACCATCATCATATCTGTATGAGAAAAAGGTGTCTGGTGAATATAGGTTTGATTTTTTATTTCTTACTCAAGTCACTCTTTTTCCTTTATTCTGTGGGATCAATAAAGTTTATCCAATTTAATGCTCAAACAGGTTTCAAACACCTCCACATGATACTTCCTTCACATCCAAAATCAAACTCTTGCTCTGTTATGTTTAACATATGTTGATCAGGCCTTGCAAACATTACAAGGGAAGCTTTACTTTGCAAATGAGGCCTACATTTATTTCATGCCAGGTGTTCTTTTGCACACTCTGTCTCACTTGTAAACAGGATGCAAATTCACTCTGACGGCACGCGTTTCCATTATTCCTGTTTTAATATATATGCATGCATATTGTTTGTGAGGGTTCAGCATCTCATTCCTTCATGTGAGCTGTCCAATAAAACCAGTTAGTGTTGCTTTTTATTGGGTGTCTCTGATTCAATTCAGGCAATGACTTCATCACAATATCACACCTCTAACAGCGAGGATGTTGCCTTCTATCAATATTAATTCTGAGCACTCAATTTTCCATTTTTAAATCTGGGGAAAAGTCTCAGACAGTCTTTTAAAACATGTTATGATGCTAAAATATGTTGCAGGTCCTAGTTATGGTTTATTTACACACAGCAAAACTAAATCACATTATATTTACATGCAAACTTTTTACATGTAAATTCCAATGTAATGTATTTGTGCACCTATGTTGAAATAAAACATCTGAAAGTCGAAACAGTCAGATGATACATGCATAATTTGCCATGATGCAACAAAGGGAAAACAATAGTATGAAATTATTTTTGCCATCCAAAAAATGAGCTGCATTCTCATGCATTTTATTTCTGTTAATAAAGTCACTAGTGTATAATTTTAAATGGCAAGTTTAGCCAGCAGTACAGCAGTGCAGACATTCACATTGTAATCAGAAATCATGCACATGTTATTACACATTGTTATTACTACAATCATCAGTGGGTAACGTTAAATCAATAAATTTGGAGCAAATATGAGACATTTTCTGATGAAAAAAGTCACATATAGTTCTACAAATTTGAAATTATTAATTATCTTCCTCAATATGGGTGAACTGTGTTGTTGTTCCAGCAAAATATTTTAAAAAGTTGAGTAAAAAAAGTAACATTTCATTTCATAGCATCGTTTACAATCACGTTACCTTTTAGAAATTCACCAGGACAGCCAGGATTCAGCAGGGATCAGAGCTATGTGGCTAAACGCAGACAATCTCCAGACAGAAGCCTGGCGCCTCATGGAGATGTGTTACATTTGAATACCCGCAGTCAAACATGACAGATGAGATTATGACAGCCACCTCCACATTGAAAGAATCAGCGGACGTATGTAAATGCAATGTTGTGTGCTTTATACGGCCCTGCAAGTGAACATCTGCCAGAGGGAAGGCATCATCTGCATAGAAAGCAATATCTCTGGACTGTTTCTGCACTTATGCTACATCCTGTCCATTAGCTTAAGAATGATAGACATGGGGTCAAGTGAATAAGGATAAAGATTTGAGCTAACAGATAGCGCCATGAAACTTCCCAAGTTAATTAGTTATATTAGGCAATTATTTTTTGTATTTCAAGTTTTTTGAACATATGTATTAAACCCTTTAACATCCTCACTAAGAAAACAGCAATGGAAAAAAATTTTGCAAGCATTTTTTATTGCCTTTGGACAATAATAACAATAATCAATGTTTGTTTTTTTAACAGACCCCACAATTCTTGAGATATAGGCCTCGACCAAACGGTTGACATGTCGCTCCATGGTAAAAGTACCAAAATGCATACAAATACCTAAAAGTTTAAAAAGTCAGACAAAATGATAACTTTTTGAAGAAATAAGCATCAGAGATGGTTTTTGGGGCATTAGATCCATTTTATTTGACATTTCTGTCTGCACAAAATTTTATTTATTTCTGTTGGAACAGGTGTACCAACATGTCAGAAAGATCAATGCCGCCCATATGCTGATTGTAGGCAGGAATGAGTGATGGGCACGGGATGGCAATCTTTGCGTGGGCCTCTTTGCTCCAACGTTTGACAGTTGAAAGAGGCATGATCCCACAGGCATTGCTCAATTGAATCAGGAACCTGGAATTCCTCAATGTCTTCATATTTCCAGATTCTCCTCGTGCCTTTCTTTGGGCCTAAGGGTGAACTTGGAACAGGGGTGTCCTCTGGCTCCGCCAAGGAAACTGTTTTCAGGGCATTTTTCCGTTTTCTGCTCTTCTTAGGGGTGGTGGTGTAGAAGATGTGCTTGTTGAGGTCACCTCCTCCTCATCCATTGATTCAAAAGAAGTGTCTCCTGTCACTTCTTCTTGTGTGGGCTGATAATCAGGATCCTCTATTTGGTCATCATCATCACTCAGATCAGCATCAGAGTCTTCAGGATTTTCTGGCACAAGGGCCAGAAAAGTGCGTGGCCTTGCACCATAAAACGACTTCGCATCCATCTATTATTGGTAAAACAGACAGAAAAAAAATCAAAATTAAAAGACATGTTCTCTTATAATGGTAGTAATATGTTCATATACCAACATTTGTCAGTTTGTTACCATTGAATTAGTAGTATTAACAGTACTAGTATTATTTCCATGTATTTAGTCTACATATTTACCTGATCTACTTTCATAAACATTTTAGAAATAGTAAAAAAATTGTATTGATGGATTTTTTCATCAAATATGTAATGGAATAACGTTAAATGTATCATATTGACAAAGATGATTGACCAGAAGTTTAGTTATTTCATGGCAGGAGTCAATTGTATTTAGCTTTGCATCATTACCTTTACCATAAAGTGACAAATCAACCATTTGGTTGAGCACGTTTTTAGAAAATTATTTGACCCTTATGAGTTTTTTTTTTTGCTGTATCAAGTTACATTATTTTGTTCAGTTAGATCTCTGAAACCATAATATGGTGAGAAAATATGCTTACCTTTGAAAATGTATCCAAACAGAGTCCAAATGTCTTGGGTAAGTTTTTGGTTGCCCACTTCCTGGGAGGCAGGGGACTGAAAAGGCGCACTACTTTCAGACACTGCGGCATCTGATGGATTTTTTCAGCATAGCATACCTCCACCGAATGGCAGAGATGGCTCAATCAGTTTGATTTAAGTTCAACACATTTTTCATGAAGATGTAGTGACTCAAAATGTGCTCTACCAAAAAGTCGAGCAGGAAGTTAAAGGGTTAAAAACGCAAATGGTGAATTGTCTAATGATTACATTACAGCCTGCAGACTCGGATGAGAGGGGCAGTGACCTGGCCATCGCTGCCGGCCTGCCAACCAGAGAGCGTTGAGAATAAAGGTTGAAACCCTCAGTGAAGATTGGGCACCTCCTGAAAACTTTAATGAATCCAGATGAAGTAACCAAGTACAAACAGGCCCTCATCCATCGCCCCCCCCCCCTACACAACCGGCTCCACCATCACCAACAAATCTCCCACAAAGTCTCCCACAAGCCAAGATGCCATCAGGATAGTGTAACTACCAAGGGATTGAGTCATCTAGTCCTAGGAAGAACCAAACGTGCTAATATGCAGAATTTCCAGAACAGAAATCTGAACATAAAGGCAGGATTGAAAATGTTCCATTTTGGTGACATTTTAGAGTCAAAATCCTTTGGAGAGTTTTCTCTCTTTTTATCGCTTTTTAGGAATAAAGTGTCAAATAAATCAGACTGTGAATGCAACATGAATAAACCCCTCTATGAAATCCCTCAGAATACTAGGAACAGATATCACCATGAGAGTCCCACAGTTTATGATTTACATCACAACAGCTATTTATTTACAGCTAAAAGTGTGTTTTTGACATTTTCTTTTCAGTGGAAGAAAACAAGTATGAAAGAAGACAAAATCTCAAAACTGACATGTGCATAAAAATGTTTCCACCTGTCTCTGGTACCAAGATGGCAGCAATACAGCAATCAAAAGCAATAATCTCTTATACTGCATACATTTAATTATTAATTATTGTGACTTTTATTCCTCTGCGTTTGCCTGTTATGTTGTGGTTAATACTTGAGAATACTTAAGCTCCACAAAATACTGAATCCTACACCTACATTTTACATTACATGTTGCATCTTTAGAGCGTCCTTAAATAGACTGTACACTTAGTGAATGCTCACATCTTTCAAATTTCACACCTTTGGTTTGTTGTACTTTCTTCATTCAGCATCAGTGATCACCCTGATGACATCATTGAGGATCATGCCTTTCAGTTATTTTCTTACACTCAGAACACACCTGTTATGACCAGATAAGCAGTAATCCTAGCTTTGGTTGTGTAAAGAAGCGTCTTATGCAACACAGCATTATTCATGTATGTGGGTGTTTGTTGGGACTTTGCAAGCTTGTATTCCCAAAAGGGTTTTCCTCAACAATTAACACAGTCTGGGCACATTAGTAACACCTTTCATTAGATTTCTCATTTACCTTGCATCACCTGTTTACCAAACTGGTTGCATCAGTGAGAAAAAAAAAATCAGCTGCAGTCCTGCTGAAGATACAAATTACCTGTAGGAACAGACTCGAGATCAGATTACGCTTTTGTTACCGAGCATGAACATGAAAAAGCAGCCAGAGTCCAGCAGCTTGACTGGTGTCTTTATAATGGAATGACTGGGAACTCAAACAACTTCTTGGCAATTTTTAAAGGATGGTGCAGATTTAGTGACGCCACATTCCTCGGGCAGGTGGTTTAAAAATCGGGGAGACATGCATGACTCAGAAACACAATAATATGATAAGAACATACATCATCATTAGACACACATGCATCCGCAGTATGTGTGTGTATAATGGCTTATTTTGGACACAATGCCAACTCTATGTAACTAAACCTGCACACACCCCTCTGTATGTATGCAAACCATCATATTACCGAAGATGTCTAAAACCACTACTTTGTCCAATCACAGCCTGGGTTGGACACCATAGTGAGGAGAGATAAACATTGTCTCTCAGACTGCATGACCCAATCCCACGATGGCTTTAACGTGGAGTGTTTATAAGCCGCTCGCCTCAGTGATCTGGTGCTGCATGCAGAGACGTTCCTCAGTAGGTGGAGGAAACTAGAGCTTCAGGACTCTGTGAACTTTGTGAAGGTAAGATGGATTCAGGCAGGTCTGGTCCACCTGTATAGACCTGTGTGAGGCGTTCTGTATGGAGAATTTATGTCTTTGTATTTCAGTGCAATAACCTCAACTTTTAGATCACAAATTAGGATATAATTAGGTTAACATGACTTTTATTGTAAAGTTTACACTGTAGGGATAAAATGGAGATGGAGATTTAAAAAAATTAACCCTTTGCTGTCCTTTCTTTCTCGTAGCATCACAGCATCTCAGCACTTCTTCGCCACAATGTTCAACACCAGCATGAATCCCACCACCAACCTCTACATGAATTCTACCACCGCTGCTAGCCCCCGTGGACCTCCACCATGGTACCAGTTCCCGGTATGCGCCGTGGCCCCTTACGGCTTCGTTTTCTACTTTGGGGTCAAGGTGTTCAACCTGGCAGTGGGGACGCCCTGTAACTTCCTGGTCATCTGGCAGATCGCCACCAAGAAAAGCGACGCGTCCACCTGTGACATCTTCATCTTCAACCTGGCCATCTTGGACGCCTACTTCTGCCTAATGACACCCATAGAGATGGTCAACCGGCTTCTGCTGGATGATGATCGCATCTGGTACTCTCAGAGGTTCGCTTATGGGATCAAAGATGTAGCACCGCTCTTTCTGGTGAGTCTTTGTGATACTGTACACCAGAGCAGTGACAGGTGGAATGATAAATCTCTGCTTAATGAGGTAGCAGCGAATTCTACAGTCATCTCATAATCTTATTGGTCTCATAATGACATGTTAAAGCTCAGGTCAACTTAACTCCCTGTGAAGATTTAAGTGTCATTACATTAAATTAATTTAATGTAATGACAAAATTTAAAATTTAAATTAATTGTATTATGTCTGTGGGAATTAAATTACACATAATATATTCTAATTACTTTTAACTGATTGAAATCAGGGACAGTATATTTTAAAATTAATTAAACACATTAAAATCTATTAGAATAAACCAGATTAACACACATAGCATTTAATGGGGTCAGAATCTGTTTTTTCAGTGATATTCTGAGTTATACAGTGGGAGACACTCAAAAGTACAACTTCAAGCTTACTTCATTGCCATTTTCTACCTGTTTGTGCTGATTTTCGACACAGACATTATGCCTATGGATTTAAAAGGACGTTTGAATAGGAGTATTTAAAAATGTAAATGTGAGTGCATGACATTTTCTCCTGTGACATAATGGAGACAGAAATCCATCCTAATCACCAGGTAGTTCGATGTCTGGAGAAATCCCTGCAGAGTTTTTGAAGACATTTCCTGACACTCATCCAAAGAGCCTCTTCATTGGCATCAATTTACATTTACATCCAGTGATGTTGATTCAGACACCATCTCAAACAGATTTAACAGGAATGTATTTCATTCTGTGACATGTTTTTTCTCTGATCTACTGTTCCAGGTATGCATCTGTCTGGACCGCTACATGGCCGTGGTCCACCCGCTGCTTTTCACTGCCATTCAAGACAACAAGATTCGAATTGGCATTTCTGTGGCGGTCTGGGGCCTCATCCTGGCTTACGGCCTCACCAAGTGCATCCTGGGAGTCATGAGCGTCAATGAGGTGTTCAGCGGTGTCATCCTTTTTGCCTTCGCAGTCATGGTATTCTGCAACGTCTCCGTCATCTGGGTCCTCAGACGTTCAGTAGCGGGAAAGGAGGAGATGCACCCGGTCAAGAGGAAGGCCTTCAAGATGGTGCTGATCATCCTGGGCATCATTGTGGCCAACTACCTGCCACCCGTGGCTCTCATGCCCTTCGTGTCTTACTACTCGTTTGTGGTGTTTAGGTGCCAGATCAGCATCAGCGTCTTCTCCATCATGGATCTGAGCTGCAGCATTGAGCCTCTCCTCTACATCACAAAGATGGAGCAGGCGGACGGCAGGTGCTGTGGATGGAGTTTCTCCAAGAAGCAGCATGATGTCGAAGTGTGATCAAGCTCCAATCAGCTTGGAAATGTATTCCTATATATATTCTCATGTCACGTTTTAGCATCTGTTTGAGCTTACAAACATTACAATCTAACAAAAGTGTATAATTCCAGATAAAGCTAATTAGAAGAACAAGAGAGTTTAAAAAACAAGCTAAACTGCTGAAGTGCACTTTTCTGCCACTGAGAAGAAGCCTGTTATTTATTTTATTTTTTATTTGCAACTTTTAAAAAAAAGATATTGGGATGAACCAGCGTCCTTGTGAATAAGTTTGTTCATGCAAAATAAGATGTGAATGCTAAATTAGCTAAATGGACAGCACACAGAAAAATAACCAAGATGGAAATGTATTCTCCATGTCCACCATGGCAACGAGTATTTGAAACCCTTCTCCTCAACACATACACTTCTTTATTTTCTTTTTGTCCATTTTAATGGCACTGTGGACAGAAAGTGGTTTAGAGAGCACTGATTCTGACTAAGCACTAAGCCAGTCGTTCATTAAGCTGCATGATCAAAAATGCACTGTGGGACCAATTAGCAACAGTGTAATGATCGAGCATGCATTATATGTTAGTGGTTAACAAACTAAACACGTGACACACTGTAATGAATAAGGGAACACAAATAGGCAATTTAAGGACTGTATGACACGATTTAAGTAACAACTTCAAAAACAAACGTTAATTTGAGAAACAATTAAAAACTGACAAATATCATTTTAAAACTCACTGATATGAAAAAAAATGAAATCAGTTCTGGTAATTATAAAAACTTAAGGAAAAACATAAATAAATATATATATAAAAAAAAATATATATACAGTATATATACATATATATATATACATACATATATATATATATATATATATATACATACATATATATATATATACATACATATATATATATACAAACATACATATATATATACATACATACATTATATATACTGTATATACATATATACATATTTATATATACACACACACCTATATATATGTAATTCTTTTGGAATAGATATGTGGCATTTTCAACTTTAAATCATAATTTTTTGGGTGTATAAAAATACGCATGTATAATGAATGACACCACTAACAATGATAAACAAACACTTCTTTACTTTGATCAAAACATAATAAATCTAATGCTTCTGAAAGTGTTTGTCATTTTAAGGTGTGTATGAAAGAATGTGAAGTGCAGAATGATTTGCTTTTTAATTTCATATTTTGATTATAAAAATTAGACATTTTTCATTCATAACAACTTCCTGTTCAGTATAAAGGAAATAGTGTAATACAGTCTCCTTACTTAACAGCAGCTGTACTGTATTTAACTCATTCCTTGTTAAGTCCCACAGCAGAGAGGAACGTGTTCACTGCTGGTGAGTGTGAGTATAATTACAGGTATTAAAGGTAACAGCACTAACTCTGAGTCATTTTAATGACTAGTGGTTTTAGACTTTCCAGGCTGGCTTCAGGCCCATCTTCTGAGCTCACATATCCAGGATAAGTGAGGTAAAACTGGGGTGGTGGTGTTTTCGGGGTGTCAACTGTCCCCGATGATGAAGGGAGAAACAATGGTATCAATTTAGCGTGAGCGTAGTCGATCTCAAAGCCCTCAAAAATGAGCCCTACTCCCCAGGCACCCAGCCCCTCCTCAAGAAGTCTCGACACCTCCCTGGTTGCCAGCGCCAGCGCCTCATAGAGCCCTGTTTCTAGTCTGAATATATCAGAGGTCAAAGGTCGGCGTGGGACCAGCACAGTAAAGCCAGGAGAGTTGGGAAAAGGAGTGAGAAAGGCTACATGATCCTCGTCCTCCCACACTCGCCACTGCCGCTCCTCCCCACGGACAATGCGTGAAAACAAGCCAGGGTGGGCGGGATCGTCTCCGAGGAAAGTCAGATTGGGTGGAGCGTCAGGTAATGGCAGCTTGGCTCGGATCTTGGCCTGGATTTCAGTCAGGCTGGAGTCACTCCATCTGGGAGCGCTTTTGGAGGTGCAGTACCCTGGGTCGATGGCGTTGTGCTCCTCTTCTCCTGCCAGGTGAGGACACCACTCTGCATCCAGACCATGTAGAGGGAGAACGCTGATCTGTGGAATGATAATAAATGTCTATTTAGTGACACCTACATACTGTAAGACTCTCTGCAGCCACAGTTAAACATGCTCATAGAATAATTGTCAGGTAAATACTGTGTTAGTGAAGCCCTAATAGAACCGTTTCTATGCACTGGTTATGTTTAGTCAACTCTCCACTGGTCAAACAAACCATCACCTGGGCAGGTCTGTCTTTGTGTGGTCTGCTGACCAGCGCACACCTCCGAACCAGCAGCCTGTCACACAGCAGCTCTGCCACAGCTCTCGCCCCCAACAGCATGGATAAAAACTCCTGCTTCTCCAGGTGGAAGACGCTGTCTCCCAGGCCGCCGGGGGTGATGCGCTCCAAAATGACAGAGCCTGGGGTCCAGGGCCGGGGATGAAGGTAGGCCACAAGCCCCTCTGACTCCCAAACCACATGACGGGGAAGAGAGGACATTCTGCTGAGTCAGGAGCAAAGAGCATGAAAAGTTACTTATCCCTCACAACTTCTGCTTTTTTCACAGGTTTTCTGTGTGTCTCTGTGTGTGTCTGTGTGTGTGTGTGTGTGTGTCTGTGTGTGTGTGTCTGTGTGTGTGTGTGTGTGTGTGTGTGTCTGTCTGTGTGTGTCTGTGTGTGTGTGTGAGAGAGAGATTGTCACTGGATGTGGTTTTAAGTGGGGGGTTTTTACAACACCACACCGAACCCCAACGGTAGGCAGAGAAGGACCTGAACCACCACAGCCCCACAGAGCATGAAGGGCCCGAGGCCACGTGCCCCCAGGCGAACCAGACAACCACCCCAAGGGAAAGCCAGGGGCCACAGAGGGAGCGCTTCGGCAAAGAGCTAGCCCACAGCCCCAAGACCCTGCCCACCCGAGACCCGCCCAAACCCCCAGTGCAAGGCCTGCCACAAACAATCCTCAAATAATTCCACCCATATCTGCATCAAACAATATAATTTAAATATGAATAAATTTAAATATTTACATATTTATGTATTTAGGCTCTAACAAATAAATATAGACTATATCCACCATCAGAGGCAGGCCTATACATTATGACATATACAGTACCAGTCAATAATTTGGACACAGCTTCCCATCCACTTGAATGGGAAGCTGCGTCCAAATTTTTGACTGGTACTGTATATGTGCTGATGTGTTTTTTTACATTTATCTGTGTTTTTACTACTGACTGATCTTTATTTTGTGATAAAACCATCAGGTGTCGCTGATTCCCGTCTCTAAAAACTTGTTGTAACTCTACAGCAGGGTGAAAGTAGACGTAGAAATCTGCACCTTTTTCCACATAGAAATTCTCTATAAATACCAACGTTTGCGGTGAAAGAATAGTTTTATTGTGATTTGGCGCTATATAAATAAATTGAATTGAATTAAAGTACTACTGATCCGTTTTCATTTTTTCTGGCGTGGCAGCAACAGGCTTCCGTACCCTACCATAAACACAGGCTTTTACAATAGAGTTTGGTTTGACAGTCCGGCCATTAGAGAGACCGTCGAAAGCAGAGGTGATTCTAATAATTTATTAATATATTGAGCTGACCTACCTTCTAAGAATGAACTTTGTAAACAGCATAAAGTAAAGCAGGAAGTGAGGCTGCAACCGACCTGTCCTACTTCTCTCAGCTCGTAGTTAAAGGTGACGTAATAAATACAAGCAGCTGACAAAACAGAGACAGCGGTTCCGCATCGCAACATCCGTCTGTGCTGAAAGAATCTTAAGACATTTTAAACAAAAAATATCTTAACAGGAAACACTCATGCATTTCACTTTAACTCATGTAATACCAGCTTCTTCTTCTTCAAAAAAAAAGAAAGATACCAGCTTCTTCGACTGGCCTTTGACAGACTAGTTTAACGGTGCAATACCGCCACCTACTGGACTGGAATGTTAGTGTTTTACTTTGGCAGAAAATAAATCTTATCTAAAGCAATTCAAGGATATCATTTTTCCTTTGTTCCATTATGGATTTCCAATAAGATTCTAATACAGGCTAATGCAATGTAATAAATACTGCAATCAGCTGACTGGTGTCCTATGATTCGGTTCACTGTTGCCTCTTTTATTAAATGTTTGATTCAAACAACTACATAATGTGGACTTCCAGGCAAAAAACCCCCCAAAAAAACTAGATCTGTAAATGAAACTAAATCTGTAATGAAAAGAAATAGTGAAAATAGCCCAGATATAGACTTAAATTAATTTCTTTATGCCACACATTGTGTAACAACTTTCTTTAAAAACAAAGGGAACAAGAATGGCACTCAGTAGAGGGCATACCTGCTCCAAGGCCAGCAATCCTACACGTTTGATTAGCTTTTCTGGACCATGTTCCACCCCCCACACACACCCCCCCACAAAGTGGAGTTTGGTAATTTTTTCATCATTAGATTTTTTTTTAAAGCCCTAACTTTCAATGTTAAAGTATCCGTACCTTTATCTGGATCAGCAGCATAATTTACTAGCTTCTTCCTTGACACATGCTGGACTCATCCACCAAATTTCGTTGAAATCGGTGAAGCAGTTTTTGTGTAATCCTGCTAACTAATAACAAAACGACATACTAGCACCAATGTCAACATAGTTCTTTGGCAGAGGTTAAAAAAAAACCCCAACAACATCATTCGCACTTGTTAACACAGCTCTCCCGAAGTGTGTCGTCATTTCAGACAGCTTATTGTGTTTTGACTCTCCAACAAGAAATGATAACTGATGACTAATGGAGGCAGCGCTTTGAGGCCTCCTGATCTTTAATTTGAATAAATTACACCAGAGGGCATCCTTGAGCTGCAGGACAGAAAGGGGTGGATGAAATAAAAGGTTCACAGATGAACACATTTCCTGAAATAAAAACACATACTGCAAAAAATAATGCAAGAAATAAACACTGAATTTGAGGAGAAGATGGTTTAATATAAAAAATTATCTGTCCATGCAGCAAGATCATTTTACTCATCAGAAATCTTAAAAGAAGTTGATTCACTCTAGAAAATAGGCTAAGCTTAAATAACAAAAAAAAAAAAAAAACTAGTAAATAATCATTAAAACAAGATATTTAATCTCACGTTTGCAGTTAAACCCTCCATACCAGGTGTCAGTGTGAGTGGGTGTGAATTGGTTTTGCTCTTCACAAGTAAACTGACTTCCTCTTTCTATGGAATGTCAACATAAAAAAAAACAGACAGAGAACATTTCTGAACATGCTCTCTGCCACTTCTCAGTTACTACGAAATGACTCAGGAAACACACCCACACCAAGTATTTACCCTCAAACAGAGGAACTGAGGACAGGACAAACGTCCTTGCTGTTCATGTTCTGTTTCATGTTCATTTTCATGTTCATGTTAAAACTCACACTGGTCCTCATGAAGAAAGACTTCAGATTAAACGCACTAGTGGAACTATGTTTGCCAAAAGCTGTGAAAATATTCTCACTCCCTTTGAACATCTTCAGGCAAAAAATATTTGAATAAGTTTGAGGTAAATAAACGGAAGAGGAAACAAGAGTAGCAGTCAGTAGAGCGTCGATCCAACACATCTGTTCACGCCATGCCCAGACCTCCACGGAGTTTAGTGTCATTCTGGAAAATGTTTAAAAATGCCGTATCTCGCAATGTTAAGGGAAGTTTTTAAAAATTCCTGAATGCACCCCTTATCCAGATCAGCACCAAAGTTTAATGGGCTCCTTCATGGCCCCATCCTTCCAGCAAATGTCAGAGAAATCTGTTTTGGTAGTTTTTGTGTAATTCCACTAACAAACCAACCAGCAAATGGGTGAAAACATTACCTCCATGGAGGAGGTAAGGTACATTCTGTTCTTTCTTTTTTTTGTTACTACCAAACAAGTATATCATGCATTGTGTTTCAAACATAGCAGGATATGCCTGCCTCCTTGAATACTGCAAAAAGTTTTATATTTTCTCTGTAGTTCCTATGCATACTGTGAATGAGGGAATATGGAACGTATGGTCATTCCCTCTCTTGTCTTTAGGCCTATGTTATATTATATCCTGTAAAACTAATCGTAATTACTTTGGTTTGCACATGGCCTCTCGTGACAGGCAGTCACACAAAGCGAACAAATGCCTCGTCCCACTTTCTGGTAGTAAATCTGTCTTCCTAATCTGTAGCCTGTGACCTCAGTAATGAGCTCAGCTGCTCAGAGATCCTCTGCAGAGCCTATCAGCTGAAGACCAGCATGGTGATTCACTCAGCTACAGTATGCAGAGGGGCTGGGTGAAATTCAAGAGAGGAGTACAAAAATACCAAAACATTTTTGTCAGGAGGACGTAGAAATCCCCGCATACAGCACAGGTTTCTGTAGTAAAAAAAAAATAAATGTGCTTAAGATCAAGCAGTTATGTTTCAACAGGAACCCTGTGAGAAAACATTGTCAATACAACAGAGTTGGATTAGAGGATTAGATTGATGGAAGACAGTCTGCTTTAGGTTTATGTTCATGTTAGATCTAAAAGGGGTTTAGAAAAATGAAAAGAGGCCTGTACTTTCAAAAGGTGGGTAGGACAGATTTTATATGGCAAATTTAAGGATGGAATAAAATAAATGATCCTTTATTTATCATTGAATTCTTTTGAAATGATTCCACTCTTTATATTTATGCAAGAAATGTGATTTTAGAAGCAACTAAAGTAAAGAAAGCTACTTTGGTAACATTAATATATATGCTGATGGGTAAATTACTGTTACTGCCTCACAGTTTCTTGGTTTACTTAAGAGTTACTGGTGTAGGACGAGGTTGGAGAGGACACACAGTGGGGTTCAACAAACCAGTTCTCCCATAATCCAGCTCAGATGTTCAAAGTATGACAAACGTATCTTCTCCTCCTACAGTTACTGTATTAACATTTATGAATTGGGACTTTTATATATGTGAATGAATCACGTACTGCTCCTGGTGTCATGAAAGGGTTAAGAAAATCTAAAGGAACTGGTCCTCTCCTGTCTCTGTTTCAGTCTAACTGACTCATATATTAGCCTGGTCCTGACTGTTTAATGCTTTAGCCACATGCAGCTTCTGAGTGTATCCGGCTCCACTGGGCGACAAATAGCAGAGGCTGTAGTAAAGTCTCATTTGTCCAAGCCTGCTGATGTAGATTTGCTCCTGTAACCACAGTTCAGGGTGCGATGGAGCTGTGTTCCACCACCTTTGCTGTACCAATAATATCCCTAAAGGATTAAATTCAGTTCAATCAAATGGTCTGGGGGCCCATCATGGATTAGTTATGGTCATGAGCTCATATGGTTGTTTGGGATGAGTATAAATAAAACTTCTGACATATTCAGAATATTCATTCATATCTGCTCATTTGCTGGGAAGAATAGAAATAGAAAACATTCCCAGAGAATATTCATGAATACAAGAATGCAAAAGTCTCTTCATCATCACCGAGATTATTTTAAGATTATAATATGTATACAGTGACAAAGCTAGCAAGCTCATGTTTAGCAAGTATGATGCTTTCTGTGTTCTCCAAATTCATTTTATGTTAGCATGCTAACATTTGCTAAACAAAAAATAGAGCTGTAACAGTGTTGCAGCATTTATTTGAAAAATGTATGGACAAATTACATTTTTGACTTAGTGATTGTTAAATCAAAAGTCTTACATTCAATTCAAATGGATTTCTGCACAAAGTTCACGACGATCTATCCAGCTATTGCTGAGATATTTCAGTCTAGAACCACACTGCAAATGTGGCTTAAAGTTATTTTCCAGTATTTCATCATTGATCTAAGAGGCTTCATTTTTTTTCTTCTTTTTTTTTCTTTTCTTTTTCTGCATTCGACCCATCCCTGGGGAGCAGTGGGCTGCCACGACATTGTGGCGCCCGTAGTGCCTTCACCCCAACAGAGACATAATTTACTGTAAACTGTGGAGAACTGTATCCTCTTTCCACAAGATAACAGAATAAATGTTTAGAGCTCAGATCCATCAGTTAAAGATTATCTACAGTCTCTAAAACTGTCATAGTCTGCATTTTTCAGTGGAAGTCAGATCAGTGAATGTTAATTTATAAGGTCAATGACTGTCATGTGTTTCTACTAATGACTAATAGGTTACCACACACCAATACACATTTACAACGGAAACTAGACACAGATCAGAGAGTGCAAACCTCCACCGAGGCAGCTCCGTTTCCCCATGTTTACCGTGTAATCACAAACTAGTTGGTTCATGGTTAACTTTCCATTTCTAGATCAAAAATAATTATAGGTGGAGTGTATTTAGGATCATCCACCATGCGTCACAGTTAAAAACCTACCAGGAATAGACCTGTGAACAGCCCAATGTCAGAATATTAGAATGTGTCAGATTGCTTTGCTATCACGCACTTACAGTAGACAAACTATGAATAGCCTTACCGCCTTACTAGGTTTCATCTCTTTTAAAACACATGACATTAAGTTATGTAATCTGAAATAGAAACTGAGGATTGTGTCAACAGTACGAGGTTACAATTCAATTTGTATACCCGTTTAAAACTGGTTTCTGGTTTGGCTCCTGGCAACAGCTCTAAACAAATGTGATTTGCCATTTTATTAGGTATACCCAGCTACAACTAATACAAGTTTAATCTGGTTATATTTAGTCAACCAAGGTTGGGAAAAATAGTACAAATGCCTCCCAGCATGACCCTGTACATTTCAAAAGCACCATGAATTACAGCCTCCATAATGACCAGTAGCTCTCTGTAACAGTCTCAACAACAAAAAAATGAACATATTAACACTGATGAAGAAGCAGTTTGTCCTTTTAAAAATATGTGTGGCTCACAGTGAGCCACGTAAGCAGAACCCTCTGTGTTGACCACAGGGAGGATTTGGTTCAAACCAGAAAAACGTCTGAGCAAAGACACAAAGTCACTGTGCTGTGAACAAAAGGACTGAATGAAACATTTGTGAACTTGATTACTCCGGAGTTGGGAGGAATGTGACGAGACAAGAGTAGTCCGAGCTGCTTTGCTTGAAGGCACCACACCTATATGACGTTGCTTGAAGGCACCACACCTATGACGTGCTGCTCCTGTGCATCCCTGAGCAGCACGTCATCGTTTCTCATTTGTCTCACAGTAACCAGACTCCGCCTGCATGTAAACCTCAGCTTTGCTGTGGAAACACACTGTAGGTCTCCAGCAGGATGACACTTAACTCTTTTTATTCATCATTCTTCAGCACAGTGTCGTAAAATGAAATGCAAGTTGTCGTCCCGTCATGCTGCTCAAAAACAAAGAAATGATATGACTGGAAGCCAGACGTCAGCAGGGTGAACTGGTATCGTACCTCTTGGACACACATGAACACACCTGGGTTGTTTTCCCTCTCAGTGATGACATCACATTTTAGATATCGTGGGCTAAGCACATAATTTCAGACTATAAGAAATAGAGAAGACAACATTTTACACTGTAAACCGTGATATGATAACCTGGATTACATGAACACTGGTGTCATCAGTAACATTAATTATGGTTGCTGCTTGTGTGCATGAATATTCACTACTGAGCAACAAATTCATGATACATTAGCTCTACAGGATAAGTACTTATAAAAAGGAGAGCTTTGAGTTTGCAGTATGTAGTATGGAACAGGGACCTGGATACTTCCTGGGAGTTTTAAATGGAAAGAAGCCATTGTTTAATTTTTTAGTTACACCTGAGCTTTTTTGTTATTACAAAGTAGACTTTTGCTAAGAAAAGCATCATCATTGACTTCGAAACGTCAAATCCAACATTGAGAAGTAACTTTCCCATAATCCCATACACTGTTTATTATATAAAGGCAATGCATACAATACAATGTATTATCCAAATGTTCGATTTATATTATCATAAAATAACTAATGAAGAAAACAGCCTGTTCCATTTATATAATAATAATAATAATAATAATGCATTATCTAATGGCACTGTTAAAATGTCTACTACTACTATAATGACATGAGATCATTTTAAATGAATGGATGAAAACTATGACAACACCTACATCATTTAACAGCTACCACAACAGGAACCACAACATTAAACAAAAACAGGAATTAGAGAGTATTTACATGCAATTTATTCATCATTCCAATTATTCCAGATTCAGCTATTCAGCTTCTTAACAAGTAGCCTAAATATGAAAGTCCTTATCAGGCAGCCTTCACTAGCTGTCTGCTCTCTGCCTACAGCCGGCTCATGTTCTCTTATCTCTCTTCTCAGGAGGTTAAGGCCTCACTACTGTGGAATCTGTTAGAAGGAGTGTGTGTGGAGAGTGTGTGTGCTTAAGGGCTTTTTACTGCCAAGACTAAATTTACACAGCTGCTGGACAGCAGTAGGGTTGGGGTGAGCGGACTCTGAAACAGACTTGCATCACGGTCAGGGATACTACCGACCCTGTTATACCTCCAGTCCCAGGAGGCAAAGCTGTGATCATGACCAGTCCACGCTGGTTAGGACAGATGTTAACTCGTGCACCATTTTGGGAACCAGCTCCACAGGTCGAGCACAATACTGATTTAATGTCGAAAATATGCCTCCAAATTCCACTCACAAAGGACATCTGTGGCCCAGTTCCCATTATGTTTCGGTCCACACCCCTCTTTAACACCCACCTGGTGAGTGGAGTCTGGTTTCTCAGTTACAAGGGCTTTCCCATATAACGTTTACTCAGGTGTTCTTTCGCCCTCTTCCTCCTCTTTCCTCATAGAAAGCAGCAGATTTAGTTTCCGGCAATTTCACCGGACGTCACTTCAGCCTTGAAGCTGAACGCTGACCTGTTCAGACTTGTTTGACAGATCAAGTTACCCCCTGCTTGAGACTGACATTTGGGAATAAATAAAATACCTGAGGGGTGATTGATAAGTCCATGGAATAGTGTAGATGAGTTACACAGCTGTTTGTTTTGTGGTACTTCAGGTTTTGAATAATATAACATGTCAGCAGGACAAATCACCTAAGGTTCATGAGGACATGGTGGCTGCACTTGGGGAGTTTCTCATTCCCAAGACGCCATGTTGGCATTCCCACTACTTATGTCTATAAATCAGATACAGATACTCTCAACAGCTGAAGTGTTGAAATGCAGGTGTGGACTACGATAAGTAAATGAGCTAGGTTTATTTCAGTTGACTCGAGTCCACCTGATGCCATGAATTTATCAGTAACCCGTCCTTTTCTTATAGTGGCCTTTAATAAGCATGGATCACTCGTTTATGATGGTGGCTGTTGTCTTCTAGAATTTAATGTATTTTGCAATGAGTCAGGCGTTTCATCTTTTATATAAATGTAATGCTGTGTTCACTCCCTTTTCTTGGCTCCAGTCAAACGGCTTCATTTTACAGCCGTTTACTCACCATGACACACCAAACAGGATGTATGACTTATGTACTCAACTTGTAAATACTGACATAGTATAGCTGCATAAATAATGGAATGTTATGATCTATTGATTTTAACTATTGGTTACAATAGAATAAACATAAGACGTCACCTGGTTCTGGGAAACCGATGATAATTTCTCCCTTTTCTGACATTTTATAGACAAGTTGTAGTCCTAAAGTGGTTGGTACTGTGTGCAAAACATGTCCTGAGTAATGAAAATCTCACTGTTTTTCTGCCATCAGTTAAGCAAATCAAACACATCTCTTGAGCACTGATAGATATTTATTAGAAAAAGAAAAGCTTTTTACAAGCCAAACAGTTGCGCTAAAAGACGGAGTCACTCAAGTAATTTTCAGGTTCTATCCAGCATTAAATAACAAAAGCCATAATCAGCAAGCAAAAGGAGGTGAAAACTATATACACGAAACACATGTTGACAGTGTAACATCAAGAATTCATAAATAGGTTGAGGCCCCTTTCTGGACTTGAAGCTGTTAAGAGGAAGATCAAGATAGGGTGACAGTGGGTCTAAGAGTGGGTAACAAGGTAGTGGTGGTGGTGGTATCTGACTTTACTGACAGATTAGTGAAGCTTAGCTGGGGTCTGGACATGATGCTGAGGGGGCGAGGGGTTATCCTGTAAAAAGGATTACAAGTCTACTCTACCAGGAGCTATGGTGACTTGTGTTTTGCATGCCTAGTCTACAAGACATATACAGGGGACAGAGACAAGCATGTACAGGTGCTTCACCCAACCCCCCCCCCCCCCCCGCTCTACAGTAATAATCTCATCAACTTCCTGAGGCTTTTCACTTTTCATCCAGCCATTCCCTCCTCTCTGTTCAGTGACCAGTTTCATACATCCATCACATGCCATTCTTGAGTAATCTCTTCAAACATACTTCTAACACTGAAGTGGACTTTGTCATGGCATGCGAGTACTGGTGCAGAAACAACCCCACCATTACGCTGCGACAGCAGATGATGCTTAACATACAAGCTAGTTACTAGGCCACCGAGCTGCTCTTTCCATGGCGGTGCTTACGAACTTCCTCCATCAGATCCTTCAGGTACTGAATTTCTCGGCTGATGGACTCTGCCTTCTCCGTCAACTCGTGATTCCTCTTCTCTAGCCCTTCCAGCTCTGTGCTAAGCATCTCATGCTCAACCCTCTTCTTCTGTCTGTAACGAGTGGCTGCCGTCTTGTTCTGCTCCATCTTTTTCACTTTCTTCTCTACCACTCTGGGAGAACCAGACACTGATTTGATCTTTGGGGTCTTGGCAGAGGGGGAAACAGTGGTGGGCTCTGCTTTGGAGTAGGGTTTGGTCCTGGAGGAGCCAGCTGTGGGAGGAGGGGAGGGGAGGCGAGCAGGTGAGCTGCTGACTGACTCGATGCCAGAGTCGCTGTCACAGTCGCTTGATGGAGGAGAGATTTTACTGGACTGGTCAGAGAGAGGTATAAGAGACAGCTCGTTTGTGTTGGTGAGCACCACCACAATATGGCCCGAGGTGGGATGAGATAGTACAAAGGGGCTGCTGCTCTGAATGCTTCCACTGGGATCTGGAATAACGGTGGCTGTTTTCTCTGCATCCAGGACATCCACTTCACTCCCCAGCTCTAACGTGTTGGCTGGAGAAGGGGGGGATGGAGAGGGTGCTGGTGAAGGAGGCTCAGACTTCAAAACTATCTCCTGATGAGGAGCCACCTCAGTCTTCTTGGCCTCCGTTGCCACAGGGAGTGGGATCTCCAGGGGGAGTGCGGGGATACTGGGCAGTGACGCATCCAGCTCCAGGCTGTCATGGAGGACAGGGATGGCTGTGTCAAAGGAATCAAAATCCAGATCCATGTGGGAGTCTAAGGAGGCCAGGAGATCCTCGGGGGAGCTGGGAGACTCATCAGAGGAGCAGGAGTCAATGAGGGAATCAAGGTCAAATTTACTCAGGTCGATTTTTTCTGACATCCAGTCCATGTCCACAAATGCATCATCTGCTGACAGAGGGGACATTATTGGGATTTTATCAAAACAATGATAAAATGATACAAACACAGATTGCTCCAGGTATTTTGAAAGTCTTGTTTGGTGTTTGAGTTTAAAGTCAACCCAAAAGCAAAACACAAAACCTTTTGGATACATTTCACATCATGTGATGACCTCCTGAACAACTTGATGTTTCTGACCGCCACCCTGCATTGTTTGGATTTCATGACGCACAATAAAACTTGCGATTGTATACTCAAAACACGAGGAACCTTGAACAAGAGCCTGAGGATATTGCAACAAGGGTGTGTGTCATTATGAAATGAAATGACACTCAATACCATTTTGTGGCAGTCCTAACCACAAACCTTAGAGCCACGCCTGCCAGCTGCTAACCAATTATTGTTCTTCAGCACCCACCACACCTACTAATTATTTAACTGTGCCTTTAATCTTGGTGTTGAATTGTACACTACACACTTTGTCCAGACACAAAATTGAAGGCATGGTTAACCCAATTTAAATATCTAGGACAGTGTCTGCAGGCAGCTATTAGCGCTTTAGTAAGACAAAACCATGCTTGTAAAAATATTTACAGCTTTCCTGCAAGCAATTAACATTCCCAAAAAACACCTCTAGCAGTGGTGAAAACGTGTGAACCCTTCAACACAAAATCTCACTGACACAAACTATCTGTTACTTCCTGGGAATGTAATTTTACTTTGTATAAAACAATTAAGCTACTTATTTTCCTTCTTCGATTTTCATGTAGTTTCTGCCAAAGACGATTCGTAGACATTTGATACATGGGAATTCTAATTCACTCTCACCTTTGCCAATGTCTGCTCCAACTTGGGAATCGAGCAGGCCACTGGCAGCCAGCCACGGGAAGGACAGTGAGTCCTCTCTGGCCTTGGTTCCCAGGAATGAGGTGGGAGGCGGAGAGGGAGGTGGGGAGGACAAGGTCTGGTAGGGAGACAGGGAAGGCGTGTAGGAGGAGAAAGAGAGGGAGGGCGAAGCTGGTGCCTTTCCCTCTAAAGAGGAGGAAGGAGAAAGAGCTTCTTCTTCATCTTGGTCCAGAAGGGGCCCCAAGGGGTCAGCCATCAGAAATGAGGGCCCTGTGGACAAGGAGTTAATCATTCAGTAACTTGTTTTACACGCAAGAGATGAACAAATGTTTTCACTTTTATTATATTCTTGAAGTCAGGTGAAAGTCCATTGTGTTTGGGAGTATTTTCTTTCACGTCACCAACCTAAGTACAGGGCCTCCACGTCCTCCAAGGCCAGCTGTGACAGTGTCATGGCTGTTGCTGGTCAGTGGTAGCCGTAAAATGGTGAATAAAAACAAAGGAGAGTCTGCTGACGTTAGGAAGTCGAGCGGTTCGGTACTGCTGTCGAATGCAGCAAAGCTGAGGGTGGTTGCTGAAAGAGACCTGTGGAAAGGATATTCAGGGATACAAGCCATGTTATGTTGGAATAATTAGTATTCAACAGTATTGGCATAAGTGTCAAACCATTGTAGACCATTTAAAATCTGAAAATATTTTGCCACGTGGCTGACAACATGCCCTCATTTGTGTGTCTGTGAAACTCCCCATTCTGTCTATACTTCCTGGAACAAGTACACATCTCATGAGTACAGCCCTCATGCAAATATTTGCAACTGCACAACTTCACTGTTGGCTTGTGACTACAGGACACTCACGTGGGGGAGGGGAGGCTAATTTTGGCTGATCTCGCCCTCTCAAGTGTCAAAGCTGTGTTGACGGGAAAGGCCACACCCTCCACCGGGAGATAATATTTCCTAATTTGGTCATGGTTTTGCCGGCAACCCCGCCCTCTTTAGTGAGTCACCGTGGAGATGTGGGAGAGCAAGCGCCATTTTCACCACAAAGCTCTGTGCGCGAGAGCGGGGTGAAGACAGTGCGCGCCATTTTGGACACGCCACGTTGTCAGTGTTTAATAAACACAAGCGCCGTAAATGTTTAAGAAATACTCAAAACACTTGGTTATAAATACAACAATTTAAAATGAGCAGCTTGAAAACGCTTCTCGTTAAACGAGACAACTCTTAGCTTGCTGCAACAAATCAAATTAACAACACAGGCTATTTGCCGGCTGGGACCGTCTCTTAACTAGTCAACAACTACATCCGCCTGTAGTCGCGCTACTATCAACTTAAAAGCAGGAAATCTAGATCCACTCGTAATTTTATATGTGGGCTTGTGCAGTAAGGGTCGACAACCAGAGCCCTTAGCCGCACCCAACAACTCTGTTAACTTTATCATCACTAGCCAGTGAAGCTGAAAACAGACATTTACGCCCTTTAAAGCACTCGTTTAAGTCAAATTGAGGGAAAAACTTACGCCATTTTGCCAGAAATAACGAGTGCACTTCGCCGTTGCACTGCCAGGTTGTTGCCGCTGCAGGGAGAGCCGCGCGCTTTCACACTGCCATTTTAGCGCGAGAGAGCTTGCACGGAGTACCACGAACCATACGCAATGTTTTGGAACCAGAGACGGGCAGAGAGGCTCACACTAGCTTATAAGGAGCCAAAGCACCGCCGACTACATTCCTCCGCGGTGTCACTCCGCGGGTGCGTTTATTTCCTTGGTCCCTGTCGGCACCGGTGCGAGTTTCCTTTTCAGACAAATTAATTTGCTGGAAATAATGAACAAAGCTCTTCCCAGCTTGGGAATAGTAGTAGAAGTAGTAGTAGCTGCATAGATCCAAACACGCTTTCCGCTGCAATTACGCAGCTTGACTCGTTTTGATTGGTTAAGATATACAGCGTCTACATAGCTGACAAAATAGATCCACATGGCGCTCTAAGGTCGAGCGTCTGCTACCAAATGTAGGTCAAATGCAAAATGTAAACATTAAGGATGATCCGGTTTTTGACTGTTTTACAAATGTCAGCGATGGATGAGGAGACATAGATTACAACAAATACTATATAATACATAGGTACTTTACTTTTACATACATACTAAGGTACTTTTCCATTCGGTAAAATACATTTTGTATACCTGCATAGATTGGCCATTTTTAAAATATTTTTGTTGATTAAATGTTCTTGAACTCCTCTTTGCCCTGTCCATGCACTTTAGCATGTGTATTCCTGTATTTGTTGCAATGATCGCATCAGCAACATGAAGTATTTTGTGAATTCACAGCAGCTGTTGGTTAAACTTGATGAACCGGTCTGTGCTTCACTGAGTTGTACCTGGACTGCCCCCTGGTGCTTAACTGCACGTACTGACGTGCATTTCTTCGAAGATTTTCAAACATTTTAGGACATTGTACAATGTGCATAAAACACCTCATTGTCAGCGCATATGGTTGTGCAAAATTTTGACAGACTTTGTTACAGATTAAATTGTAACTGAAACTGCGCTGATTCAGTTTGGTGTCAAATCTGATATATCTTCAAAAGTTACTGATCTAGATCCTGAAGAAAACACCAATTAGTGAAAGATTGTTTTTCTTGAATAACCATCAAACTAGTAATGATACCAATGTGATTCCAAATTCTAGGGGTAGGTTCTCGTTGTCAATGAGTCATATTATGAGGGTCCGACTTTCATGGGACAATTACTTTTAGGTGCATTGGCAGAGGTTTTGCGCTCTACTACTGCTGTCTAGTTTTTTTTAAATTTTTTTTTCCTGTTGAAAGGTGCACAACAGAAGGTGGCTCCCAGGGCAAAAGCCTATAAGGCGTCATTTTTTTTAAACATCTGCATGAGCCAGTTTGTGAAGTTTTGTTGGAACATTCTTCTTATTCTTCCCTCAAAGAAAGAATGTAGGGCTGAGATTTTTTTTTTAACCTGTGGAGGGCTCTTGAATGAATTACTTTTTACATAGCTACAATTTTGTCTTGAGATTGAGTGTAATATACATGACATTTCATCATGTGTGGTCTTGTTACCCATCTAAATTCAGACAGCAAGAGTGCATAATTCTGAACAGCTTCATAGGTGTGCAGCTTCAGAACATTTCATCAGATTGTTTCAGCTTTAGTGAAAGGAATCTGTCCAATCTAGTCTAAAACAGAACTGTGTTTGAGTGACAGCAGTACCCAGATGAATGCACACTCATGCTTTGGACCAGTGCAGTGTCTTTGGCTTTTAAACTGGTATTCCTCATTCATCTGTATCCTTATTTACACATCTGTTAAAAGTTCTGCTGATGTTGGAGTAAAAATATTTTTGATACAGCTGGTGGCCATACGGCACACAAATGACCACACCTCTACGTGACCTGATAGCTTTGCGTTGTTGTAATGCCACACGGCAGCGAGGGGCAACTGAAACTTTTTGACTTTGACACTTGAAACTAAAATTTGTCTCCATGTACAGAAGTCAATGTTATCGTGTGTTTATTTAATAGTTTGATCTGTTTTTCTAGAAAGAGTCAAGGAAAGTTATTGTAGCTAAAAACATCCCAATTTTAAATAATTTGTGCATATAGATTTATTGTTGCTTCACCCAGAATGTAAATAAAGTCAACCCTTAGTTCTTCATGTTGAAAAATATTTCTGCTAAATTGTAAAAAAACAAAACAAAACCACTAAATTCAATGAAATACTTATACAAACTGGACTATCCTGTTTGTAAGACAACACTGGAACAATGTAAAGAATCTGAATGAGTTCATTCTAATTATGAAGAAGAACTTTCTAGGCAAATCTAATGTAGATTCCATTTCTAAAATGTGAAAATGAACTGAAGTCTGATATCACATACAGTATGAGCAGTCCCACCACAGTGTCAGGTATAGACCATTTCAATAAGATGCACTTCCTCTAATAGACTGACTATTGATGAGTTATCTTCAGATGAGAATTAATAAACTGGTGAAATTCAACATTTTTGACAGAATGGATTGTAGACACTGTCGATAACATGTATGTGCCAAACGTGGCTGTAGCCATAACATCAGCTCATGAACAACATTTCTGAACTAAAAGTCTTCTTGTTCCATTATTGAGACATGTGAAGTGGAACCAACGTCCAGGACATAATGTGGTGCAGAAATCCACTTTAATCCACAGAGCACAGCCCTGACATTTCCTCTGTGGGAGCAATATCTTTGTGTTTTTGTGCGCTTTATTTCTTCTCCTCGACAGTCCTGCCAAAGTATTCCTTCTGGAACTGCTGGAACTCCTCCTCTGTGAACAAAGACTCCGGCTCCTTGGCTTTCTTCGGGGGATGCTCAGGGCGTTGCCTTGACTGTCTTCCTAAATTGTGGTTCAGGATCTAAGGAGACAGAGAATATGTTAACACTGTCATTTAAAAAAAATGTATTCAGCACAAAATCACATTAAAAGTTATCTCATGGCATTTTCAAAAAGATCCAGGCTGTGCTCTATATTCCACAGAGACCCAACACTGCCTGTATGATGAACTCACTTGAATATGTCACACTAGAGAGACACATAAGATAATGAGAAGTAAAAGGACATTAAACTCGAGTGATGAAATGATACAAACACGAATCAAAAAATTAATTACTTTGAGTGTAGTTTAAAACTTTTGCTGAACCGTCACAATTTTCAAGATCGGATAAGTAAAAATTCAGATGTCTGTCAGAACTGGTTCAATACTTAATTGTACTCATGAATTTGATACAAAAATGTTATTACTTTAAAAGCAGTGTATTTCTGTTGAACAAAGGGTAATCAGTACTGATGATAGATGGAATAGGTGAGTGATCTCTGCCTTTTTTACCTTCAAAGTGTCAGAACCTGTTGCTTTGCAGCCAGTTCCCATAAAGTACTTGAGGTTAGCACCCATGTGGCTCTTCTTCTGCTTCTTCCTGTACTCCTCTACGATAAGCACCAATGAAGAAGACGGTGTTAAGAGCAAGAATGTATCTTTTACTCAACATATAAAAAATATGGTGATGAAATGCTGCTTAGCCACTGAACTGTGCAAAAATAGCGACACCTAGTGATTCTAATGCACATGTTGAATAAAAGGTCACGAACAGATGAGACAACCTCTATTCTGCAATCAATATACTGACAGTTTTGTGTTATTTATACCCTAATCACGAGTTACCATTGGTCTATTCCAGTGATTATGGACTATAGTCTCAATAGCTACATTTATATTCACCTAAAGAGATTACATTCACAAAATAAACCTAAGGTCCAGATTGCTGAAAAATGAAACACACCAGTCATTTTTTTGGCTGATTTTGAGAAAGGGCTTTTCTCTACTTTAAAACTGGTTGTGCATCTACATGTAGGGCAGGTTTGGTGATAATTTCCAACATATGAGGTTTGGTCCCTGTTTTTTGTGATTCTTGAGTGAGAAAACAAATTCTTAATCCCAAATGATCAAAAAGTTAAAAAAGGCAAAGATTGGGGAGGAAATGACATTTGCAAGAATGCCACAGCTGGGGCAACATGACCGGGATTGTGCCAATGGTATGCTGGAGGTGGGGCAGTCCGCCAGAAATGCAGACAGGACAGAAAATGCTCACCATTCCACAATAGTGCAGCTATATCAAAATAATGTAGCCATGTGAACGTCGACTGATCGCCTACATCCTGGTCCAACAAGCGTGATGACCCAGAATCAGGATCTGACCAGCCACTGGTACAGCAGCAGAGACCACTGACGCACATAATATGCCTGTGCATGACGAAACAGTAACATGATGGAGTCTGACGATTTTACACTCGTGCTGTGTTGACAAAATCCCAATCTGTATTGGCACTGTAACGATACTATGATTGTGCTTGTGCTCGCCAGGCGAATAAATGGCAACAGAGTGACAAAGTGAACATCTTCCAGACTCAGCAGTAACTCCAAGCAGCTTTGACTGAGGTGTGTAACACCATCCCACAGGATGACATCTGGAGGTTGTACCAGTCCATGAGGTCCATGAGGAGGAGCATTAGTATTATAATCATAGTATGGTGTGATCAATGCTCATGTGGGGCACACTAATTACTGATTGAGTAATATGTTACTGCAGTCGTGTCACCTGAGGAATGTATGGTTGCTTGCATATTTGGTGTTTTGTTACTGATTAAATTAAGATAGGCATTAAAATTCCATAAGGAATAAAATGCAGGTTGTTATTTTCATACAACACAAACTACCAAAACAAATAAACACAGTGATGTGTTTTTAAATCCCTTATAATTCGACTTTAGGAAATTACCATCACAAATTAAACCTAAGGTACTGCGATACACGTGAATTCGACTTTAGGTTGTATATTCCTCTGACCACTGAAGCTGCGCAGTACAACGACCAGACTCACCCACTGCAGACTTGATCCTCTTGTCTTTGACTGTAGCTTTGCTCTTGCCGGGACCCAGGCGACCCTGCAGCCTTTTGACCTGCCTGGTGACTCCCTGCCGCTTTGTGCTCACCATCTCCATCACCGTGGCCGAGCTGGGTGTCTGCTGCTTCTTCGTCTTCACTTTAAAGACAACATAACACTCATGAGATGCTACAATTACTGCACCACTAACGCAAAAAGACAAGTTAGTTGCCATTTTCTTGATTTAACATGGATGGACTATGGTTAAATACGCCTGTTTCAACCAAACTATATAGATGGGCTGTAAAAGAGGGCACTGACGCCCAATGCTAGCATTAGCAAACTTTAATTTAGCTAGCTAACAGGCTAACCTTTAATATCATCACTCAGCAGCTCCAGTCCCCTCTTGAGTAACGACGCCGACATTTTGATATAAATGTGTTATTTAGTTGATTTTAAAGGTCAATCTGAACTTCGATTATGAATGAACAGCAACGTGTGACGCTGTCAACATCCGGTGAGCTACAGTTGTGCACTATTTTGAAGCAACCGGCTGGAAACAATGGAAGATGCGTAAAGTTCCGTCACTTCCGGGCCATATCATCAAGTTTACAAACTATTAATTAATCCAGAATCTTTAAAAAAAATTAAATCGCAATTTTCTTCCATTAAAGGTGTTCAGACTAAAATTAACACCCTAGTATTTAATTAATTTATTAATTTATTTATAAAAATGAAGAGCGGACAGCTTTGAATATCAAATACTTTCCCGAAATAAATACGTTTTTTCTTCTTTCTCCTCATAAATAAATAAGTTATAGGCTTATTCTTTTACATGAGAAATAATGGGAATCAAAATGCAGTGACAATAAACGTGAATCCAGTCTGTTACATCAGGTCACAAATGAATACATTTACAGGGAGAGAAACAACGCGAGAGACTATAGCCCATTTATTGTTACTCTGGAATAAACTGATTATTCAAATTTCTGTTAGGCTACAATTGTGGTAAGCGATGATGCGGTGACCTGTTGACACTATTAAATATATGCATGCGTTTAAATAGGATACGGTGCAATTTAAATAAAGGTGCTCGTTACAAAGTAATCACACTAACGCGTCACCGCCTCATTCATTGCTGGTTCTCTCTCTCTCTCTCTCTCTCTGTCTCCGATTGACACTTTCAACCTTTGGCACAGGATTAGGCCCACCCAGTGAAAGTACAGTAAACTTCGTCCCTTGTGTTACCTCTCCATAGTTAACCATGGCGCTTCAAGCGAAAGTTTTGCTCACGTCTAAATGGCTTACAGAGGCGATGAAGGTCCAGGGGAAAATGCGTATCTTGGACACCTCTTGGTATTTACCCAAACTGCGGCGCAACGCTAAGAACGAGTTTAAGAAGAGGCACATCCCGGGCGCAGCTTTCTTTGATATAGACCAGTGCTGTGACAAAACCTCTCCTCTGGACCATATGTTGCCATCAGAGAATTTTTTTGCAGATTACGTCGGAAATTTGGGAATAGAGAACGACACACACGTCGTACTGTACGACAACAGCGAGTTCGGTGCGTTCTCTGCGCCCCGCGTGTGGTGGATGTTCCAGGTTTTTGGTCACAGTGCGGTCTCGTTGCTCAACGGCGGGTTCAGGAACTGGGAGCTGGAGGGTAGACCGGTGAGTAACCAATACACCAGACCCACACCGACCGAGTTTAAGGCCTCCCTGAACCGCTCTTGGATAAAGACCTATGAGGATATCCTGGATAACCTGGACACCAAAAATTTCCAGGTGGTGGACGCCAGGCCCGCGGGCAGGTTCAAAGGAGTGGACCCTGAACCCAGAGACAGTGAGTAGTCTGCAACCAGCTCATGATGATGATGATGATGATGATGATTATGCTCTCTTTAGGTCTCCTGCAGCTTTGAGTTAAGCATGAATATAGATCCACCACTGGGGTGGATCTGTAGGCCTAATCACAATCAGAATCAGCTTGACCAACCAAGTGTGTGTTCACATCCATTGCTCTCATCCTCAGGCTGCACACAGTCCCAAAGTCAATTTCCATACAGACAGAGATAGACATGCCATTAAAGAAAGAACAACAAAGTTTAACAAATATATTTAAATGTCAACA